>OZ018331.1:79590898-79765898 GCA_963969495.1 Ceratothoa steindachneri
GCATTTCTTTTCGGACTTGCAATCCTTTGTTTTATGATCCTCGATTGCCAGGCAGTTTGAGTACATCGTGACCTGTACAAATTCCTCTGTATCTATATTCGAGGGATGATCCGCAGATTGAATGCTAGTAAGCCTTGTTGTTTGGCCTTTCTAGCAGTCTCTCCATCCTGGAACGTTACTTTTATAGGTTGTTATATCTCCCTAATTTTACCACTTCTGCCAACCTTACCTCAGAGGGGGTAAGGTTGGCCTCAGTGGTAAGACCATCCAAACGGTGATGGGAGCCGTGTATGACATATTGATTAAAACCCGCAAACGTGTGGCGGTTGGGATGCTTCCGAGAAGAGGTCCATCCCGAACCGCTCACGAAATAAACGTCGCAATGAACAGAAGGTTGGCGGATCTCTGCACGGCAGAAGGAGTCTTCTTCGTGGACCCCTATCGTACCTTTATCGGTAGAGACGACCTCTACCAAAGGGACGGGGTACATCTTTCCTTTAAAGGGGAGGCCTTTCTCGCCAACCTAATTCAAGATGTCGTGGAACGCACCCAAAGGAGCGTTCGAAACAGAGCAAAAGCGGACGTGCGCCAGCATGCCCGTGTCACTCCTGGAACGACCTTCTCGGAGGTCGTCAAAAAGGGTGTGACCACGATTTTTTTTTTTTTTTTTTTTTTTTTTATAGAGCCCATCTGGCAACTACCCACTTGGGCATAAGTCGCCGAAAAACACGACAGCCTAGAATTAGGCTACTTTAAAGTTAAAATATGAAAACTTAACAATCAATATAAATTTGAAAAACTTAACAATCGAAGCAATCTCCGGCAGCGGGGGGAGGTCCCCCTCACCCCGGTGCAGGAGAGTGCAATCTAAAACAAAACAATAACAAAAAAAAGGAACCTTAAATAAAGGGGAGAAGGCCGGCCTCCCCCAAAAAGTCAATAAGTCCACCAGTCATGGTGCACGCACTCGTCCCGAGTACAAGGGACAGGCGGTAGCGACCCAGCCCATCCCGGTACCGAGACAGGTATCGTGCGCGAAGATCACCCAGACTGGGGACATTCGACAAGAATATGCCGAACAGTCTGGGGGACGACGCAGTCGTTGCAATAGGGCACATGCGAGCGCTCCACCAAGTAACGATGCGTCACACGAGTGTGTCCGATTCGAAGACGACAGAAAGCAACCTGAAGCCGCCGCGGCATTGGGGGATAGGTCCATGGGAACAGTCGCGGCGCAATGGCACGCAACTTCAAGTTCCCCTCGACCGTCTCCCATCTTCTTTGCCAAGCAGTCCGAAGAGCTGCCCGTATTCCTGCCATGTAGTCGGTGTGAGGAAGAGCGAAACGCTGGTCCGGTCGCAGAGTCCTCGCGGACTCTTTGGCGCCCTCATCGGCGCGCTCATTCCCCGCAATTCCTACATGTCCAGGAACCCAGCAGAAGATAATCTCGACATCTGCCCGGCTCGCCAAAACCGTGGCGTCACGGATTTCGCGAACCAGGGGATGCGGAGATTCCAATGCCCCGAGAGCACTCAGGGCGCTTTGTGAGTCGCTATAAATCACAATCCGGTCTCCGAACCGGGCACGTCGCGTAATCTCCCGTACCGAGTGGTGTATTGCCACCAGCTCGGCCGTGAAGACAGACGCAGCGCCTGGTAGAGCCCCGCTGACTTCAAACAGAGGGGATACGGCGTGGAAGCCGACCCCCTCTTGGGACTTGAAGCCATCCGTATACACTGGCACGGTACCAGCGTGACACGATGTGTGCTCCAAAAAGATCGAACGCAATACTCCCGGCGCAGTACAAGCTTTGGGAGCAGAAGCGTGGCGACAAATAGCCAAATGTGGTACCCTCCAGGGTGGCGTCCTGGGCAGAACCAGGGGCGCCACCGGCCCGAGAGCTATATCTACCTCTCGAAGGAGTTTCCTGGCCCTAAACCCAAAGGGCTTAGGGTATGACTGGCGTCTCTCTGCGGCATAGGCACCATCGAGATCAGCTGCGGATGCAGTGAGAGCTGTTGGCGACTGGGGGAGGCGCCGGGCTCGCGCGTACAGGCGAGTGATGCACTGCACGCGGCGCAGAGCGAGTGGCATCTCCCCAGCATCGACCAACAGGCTCTCAATGGGGGAAGTGCGGAAGGCACCGGTCGCAAGGCGAAGGCCGGTGTGGTGGATCGAATCCACCTTCCGCAATAAACGCTCGGCTGCGGATGCATAAAACTCGCATCCGTAGTCGAGCTTCGAGCGAACAAAGGATCGATAAAAAAGTAAGGCGGTAGCCCTATCAGCGCCCCAAGCGCTGAACGTCACGGAACGGAGAATGTCCATGGCGCGGGTACAAGAGACCCTAAGGCTGCGAATGTGAGCCTCCCAGGTGAGGCGTCGGTCGAATACAAGACCAAGGAAACGGTGCGACTCAACCACATCCAGGCGCACCCCATTAAGAAACAAATCTGGGTCGGGGTGAAGCCGTGGATGGCGGCAGAAGTGCACCACCTTAGTCTTGGCCAAAGAAAACCGAAACCTGTGCGCTTTGGCATAGCAAGAGACGCGGTTCAATGCCTGTTGGAGTCGGCGCTCCAGAGTTGGCATCTGGGCCGCGCCAAAAGAGATCGAAAGGTCGTCCACGTAGAGCGTAGCGAGAACATCTTCCGGCAGCACCGAGGTGATGCCGTTGATGCTCAGGGAAAAGAGTGTGACACTGAGGACACTTCCCTGCGGGACACCCTCTTCCTGCTCCTTTGGGCCGGAGAGGGCTCCCCCCACCCGTACGCGGAATCGACGATCTCGCAAAAATTCAGATATAAACATTGGGAGGCGTCCCCTCGCCCCCATCGTGTGGAGAGTCTCCATGATACCGTATCGCCATGCGGTATCATAGGCTTTCTCCAGATCAAAAAACACCGTGGCGTAGTGCTGTCTACGAAGGAAAGCCTCGCAGACGGCATTTTCCAGTCGGAGCAGAGCATCCGACGTGGAGTGGAACTTACGGAAGCCGCACTGTGCAGAAGACAGATGGCCTCCGCTGTCCAGGAAATAGGCTAATCTAACATTTACCAATTTCTCCATCAACTTGCACACGCAAGAGGTTAGAGAGATTGGGCGGAAACCGGTCGGAGTAGAGTGATCTCTCCCCGGCTTGCGAAAGGCGAGCACAGTAGCGATTCGCCAGTAGTCTGGGAGGAGACCTTCCACCCAGATCCTGTTGAACAAATCTAATAGAAAGGCCATGCCTCGCTCACCCAGGTGTCGAAGCATGGCGTACGGGACATCGTCCGGACCATGGGCGGTGTCCGCGCACGAAGCGAGAGCGGAACGCAACTCACTCACAGTAAACTTGTCGTTGAAGGGTTCTCCGCCTCTGGAGGTAAAGTCCAGCCGGCGGCCTTCCGCGACATCACGACGTGCATTGAATGCTGGCGGAGCAGCATCACGGCTAGAGAATGCGGAAAAAGCGGTCGCTAAGGATTCCGCCACGGACGCGGGGTCCGAGATTGCGGTCCCATTCTCCTGGAGAACGGGAGGGGGGTCCTGCGAGAACTTGCCCCGAATCCTTTTGACTCGCTTCCACACCTCAGCTAAAGGGGTCTTCCCGTTAAGTGAAGACACGTATGCCCGCCAAGAAGAGCGGCGGGCGTGCTTCGAAATATACCGGAACCTAGCCCTAGCCCGACGAAATTCAGCGACGGTGAAATCGTTCGGGCGGCGCTTATAGCGCATGTAGGCATAACGCTTCTGTTTGAGGGCCGTCTCACACTCGGCCGACCACCATGGGAGTGGTCGGCGTGCAAAACGGCCAGACGTCCTAGGAATAGTAGTCAGGCCCACGGCGATGAGGTTGCCGGAGAAGAACTCGACGGCCTCATCTACCGACCTAAACTCCTTGACTGAGATAGAGAATTCAGTCATTTCCTGAAATGCAGGCCACCGCGCCCGCGCCAAGCACCACCGAGGTGGTCTCTCAGGCGGCAGTTGCCCTGAAAAGGATATTTGAATGGGAAAGTGATCACTACCATGGAGGTCATCGACCACCCCCCAATCAAAATCAGGCTGTGCATCCGAAGAGCACAAAGATAGGTCAAGGCAAGAAAATGAAGCGGTTCTCGGACAGTGATGCGTAAACTCATCCACGTTTAGGACACCCATCTCAAGCTCTTCGATCAGATCGGCAAGGACTTGTCCCCTGGGATTTATGGTGTAATCTCCCCAGAGAGGATGCCTGCCGTTCAGATCTCCAAGCAAGAGATAGGGCCTCGGCAACCGTGCCACGACGCGGCGAAAGTCCCCCGCGTCGAAGTCAGCTGACGGTGGAATGTACGCAGAAATGATAGTATACCTCCTATCCAGGTGCAGCTTCACAGCCACTGCCTGAAAGGAGGTATCTAAAGAGAAAGGAAGAACGGAGACATCATGCCGGGTGTAAACCGCGCATCCCCCAGCCCGGCCGTCCCGCGGTGGTTGGGTCGCAAGACCCTTATACCCCGGGAGGGCAGGCAGGGGGCACGCGCCTAGCATGGTCTCCTGCAAAAAAATAGCTAACGGGGAACGGGATGAGGCGAGCCTCCGCAGCTCCTCCCAGTTGGCCCGGAGTCCACGGCAATTCCATTGAAGGAATATGCCCTCCAGGCCTAGCTCGGAGGAGACGCGGGGGCCCTCCTCGAATTGAAGACCCTCACGGGAATGGCCGTACGCTTCCCGGGGGCAGAACCCCGGGCGCTGTTGGCCGGACAAAGCGCTGAAGGCGCGGTGTGACCACGAAAACACAGAAGCCGGGAAACGAGAGAGCGTAGGGAGTCCTACACTAGGGGACTCCCTCAAAGTTCTTCTGTTCAATGCGAGGTCAATCAGGAATAAGTTTCTTGAGCTCCGTGGCCTCGTAGTAACAGAGGAACCTGAGATGGTGGCCATAACGGAGTCGTGGATAAAAACCTCAAGCCGAGATTTTGAAGGTGAATTCACGATTCCCGGTTACCGGCTCTTTCTGAAAGATAGTCCAGACAGAGAGGGTGGCGGTGTGATGTTGTATGTCAAGGATACTCTCAACTCGACGGATTGCAACATCGTATCCGACCATCAACTACTAGGTGTTGACCTGAGATAGGTCCTGCCAAATACAGGACCCTGGTGCTTTATAGACCTCCTGCCCAACTCATTGAAAAGGACAGAGATCTGTACCAGCTACTAGGAGAACTTGTCGAAGACAGAGTGTGTATCGTCATGGGATATTTCAAGTTGACTGGGAAACCAGAGAACCCTGTGGCAAGAATGCACTACTCCTGGAGTTCGCGAACAACGAGTTCCTGACTCAATGGGTGAGAGAGCCAACGAGAGGAAACAATATCCTCGACTTGGTTTTCACCTCTGAGGATGACATCGTTGAAGACCTCTCTGTTAGCGAAAAGCTCGGTGGCAGTGACCACCGACTAATTAGATTTGAGGTCAAAGTCCCGAAGGCAGGGCGTGCAACTAGTAAATCGAGGAAACTCGATTTTGAAAGGAGCAGACTTGGTTGGTTATACGGTGAATAGTTAAATTGAAGAGGTGTAATCATTTAGGTTGGAGTATATTTTATTGATGTACAGCGACTATAAGATTTTGAAATTGAGAGAAGTTGAGGCTGAAGATAAGATGGTAAATGAATCAGGATTAAGAGGATGTTGGTGAGAATCTGAGTGGTGTTGACTAATGGAAGAGGTTTCTGGTTTAGAAATGGGGATGCCAGTCTTATGAGACAAACCTAAGTGTTTTGCGATCCTGCATTTTAGTTGTAAGCCAGTTTGGCCTACCATAAAGAATGTGGCAGGTGGTACATGTAGAATTGTAAACTACACGGGATCGCAAGTAGCCCATAGGAAATGACTACTTATGGAGAATAAAGGAATTCGACGAAACAGGGTTATAATTAATACAAAAGAATTGGCTTTGTGGGAAGTGGTTTTTGAGGGTAGGGAGTTTTTTTTTTTTTTAATTTTATGGAGCCCATCTGGCAACTACACACTTGGGCATAAGTCGCCGAAAAACACGACAGCCTAGAACTAGGCTACTTTAAAGTAAAAATATGAAAACTTAACAATGATATAAATTGGAAAAACTTAACAATCGAAGCAATCTCCGGCAGCGGGGGGAGGTCCCCCTCACCCCGGTGCAGGAGAGTGCAACCTACAAACAAAACAATAACAAAAAAAAGGAACCTTAAATAAAGGGGAGAAGGCCGGCCTCCCCCAAAAAGTCAATAAGTCCACCAGTCATGGTGCACGCACTCGTCCCGAGTACAAGGGACAGGCGGTAGCGACCCCGCCCATCCCGGTACCGAGACAGGCGGTAGCGACCCCGCCCATCCCGGTACCGAGACAGGTATCGTGCGCGAAGATCACCCAGACTGGGACATTCGACAAGAATATGCCGAACAGTCTGGGGGACGACGCAGTCGTTGCAATAGGGCGCGTGCGAGCGCTCCATCAAGTAGCGATTTGTCACACGAGTGTGTCCGATTCGAAGACGACAGAAAGCAACCTGAAGCCGCCGCGGGATTGGGGGATATTTTTTATATTTTTTTATTTTTTTAAGAGCTCATCTGGCGACTGCCTACTTGGGCATTAGTCGCCGTATTAAAACTGGCCTAGTTCTAGGCTACTTTAAAATGGAATTAAACTGGTGCGTCGGGGAGAGGTCCCCCCGGCGCAGGAGCGTGCAACTAAAGAAAAAACAAAACAAACAAAAAACAAAAAATGCAAAAAAAAAACAACAAAAAACAACAACAAAAAACAAAACAAACAAACCTTGCTTAAATAATAGGGAGAAGGCCGGCCTCCCCCAAGAAGTCAACAAGTCCACAAGTCAGTGTGCACGAATCTGTCCCGAGCACAAGGGACAGGCGGTAGCGACCCCGCCCATCCCGGTACTGGGACAGGTATCGTGCGCGAAGATCACCCAGACTGGGACATTCGACAAGAATGTGCCGAACAGTCTGGGGAACGACGCAGTCGTTGCAATAGGGCGCAGGCGAGCGCTCCATCAGATAGCGATGCGTCACACGAGTGTGTCCGATTCGGAGACGACAGAAAGCAACCTGAAGCCGCCGCGGCATTGGGGGATAGGTCCATGGGAACAGTCGCTGCGCAATGGCACGCAACTTTAAGTTCCCCTCGACCGTCTCCCATCTTCTTTGCCAAGCAGTCCGAAGAGCTGCCCGTATTCCTGCCATGTAGTCGGTGTGAGGAAGAGCGAAACGCTGGTCCGGTCGCAGAGTCCTCGCGGACTCTTTGGCGCCCTCATCGGCGCGCTCATTCCCCGCAATTCCTACATGTCCAGGAACCCAGCAGAAGATAATCTCGACATCTGCCCGGCTCGCCAAAACCGTGGCGTCACGGATATCGCGAACCAGGGGATGCGGAGATTCCAATGCCCCGAGAGCACTCAGGGCGCTTTGTGAGTCGCTATAGATCACAATCCGGTCTCCGAACCGGGCACGTCGCGTAATCTCCCGTACCGAGTGGTGTATTGCCACCAGCTCGGCCGTGAAGACAGACGCAGCGCCTGGTAGAGCCCCGCTGACTTCAAACAGAGGGGATACGGCGTGGAAGCCGACCCCCTCTTGGGACTTGGAGCCATCCGTATACACTGGCACGGTACCAGCGTGACACGATGTGTGCTCCAAAAAGGTCGAACGCAATACTCCCGGCGCAGTACAAGCTTTGGGAGCAGAGGCGTGGCGACAAATAGCCAAAAGTGGTACCCTCCAGGGTGGCGTCCTGGGCAGAACCAGGGGCGCCACCGGCCCGAGAGCTATATCTACCTCTCGAAGGAGTTTCCTGGCCCTAAACCCAAAGGGCTTAGGGTATGACTGGCGTCTCTCGGCGGCATAGGCACCATCGAGATCAGCTGCGGATGCAGTGAGAGCTGTTGGCGACTGAGGGAGGCGCCGGGCTCGCGCATACAGGCGAGTGATGTACTGCACGCGGCGCAGAGCGAGTGGCATCTCCCCAGCATCGACCAACAGGCTCTCAATGGGGGAAGTGCGGAAGGCACCGGTCGCAAGGCGAAGGCCGGTGTGGTGGATCGAATCCACCTTCCGCAATAAACGCTCGGCTGCGGATGCATAAAACTCGCATCCGTAGTCGAGCTTCGAGCGAACAAAGGATCGATAAAAAAGTAAGGCGGTAGCCCTATCAGCGCCCCAAGCGCTGAACGTCACGGAACGGAGAATGTCCATGGCGCGGGTACAAGAGACCCTAAGGCTGCGAATATGAGCCTCCCAGGTGAGGCGTCGGTCGAATACAAGACCAAGGAAACGGTGCGACTCAACCACATCCAAGCGCACCCCATTAAGAAACAAATCTGGGTCGGGGTGAAGCCGTGGATGGCGGCAGAAGTGCACCACCTTAGTCTTGGCCAAAGAAAACCGAAACCTGTGCGCTTCGGCATAGCGAGAGACGCGGTTCAATGCCTGTTGGAGTCGACGCTCCAGAGTTGGCATCTGGGCCGCGCCAAAAGAGATCGAAAGGTCGTCCACGTAGAGCGTAGCGAGAACATCTTCCGGCAGCACCGAAGTGATGCCGTTGATGCTCAGGGCAAAGAGTGTGACACTGAGGATACTTCCCTGCAGGACACCCTCTTCCTGCTCTTTTGGGCCGGAGAGGGCTCCCCCCACCCGTACGCGGAATCGAAGATCTCGCAAAAATTCAGATATAATTATTGGAAGGCGTCCCCTCGCCCCCATCATGTGGAGAGTCTCCATGATACCGTATCGCCATGCGGTATCATAGGCCTTCTCCAGATCGAAAAACACCGTGGCGTAGTGCTGTCTACGAAGGAAAGCCTCGCACACGGCATTTTCCAGTCGGAGCAGAGCATCCGACGTGGAGTGGAACTTGCGGAAGCCGCACTGTGCGGAAGACAGATGGCCTCCGCTGTCCAGAAAAAAGGCTAATCTAACATTTACCGATGTCTCCATCAACTTGCACACGCAAGAGGTTAGAGAGATTGGGCGGAAACCGGTCGGAGTAGAGTGATCTCTCCCCGGTTTGCGAAAGGCAAGCACAGTAGCGATTCGCCAGGAGTGTGGGAGAAGACCTTCCACCCAGATCCTGTTGAACAAATCTAACAGAAAGGCCATGCCTCGCTCACCTAGGTGTCGAAGCATGGCGTACGGGACATCGTCCGGACCATGGGCGGTGTCCGCGCACGAAGCGAGAGCGGAACGCAACTCGCTTACAGTAATCTTGTCGTTGAAGGGTTCTCCGCCTCTGGAGGTAAAGTCCAGCCGGCGGCCTTCCACGACATCACGACGTGCATTGAATGCTGGCGGAGCAGCATCACGGCTAGAGAATGCAGAAAAAGCGGTCGCGAAGGATTCCGCCACGGACGCGGGGTCCGAGATTGCGGTCCCATTCTCCTGGAGAACGGGAGGGGGGTCCTGCAAGAACTTGCCCCGAATCCTTTTGACTCGCTTCCACACCTCAGCTAAAGGGGTCTTCCCGTTAAGTGAAGACACGTATGCCCGCCAAGAAGAGCGGCGGGCGTGCTTCGAAATATACCGGAACCTAGCCCTAGCCCGACGAAATTCAGCGACAGTGAAATCGTTCGGGCGGCGCTTATAGCGCATGTAGGCATAACGCTTCTGTTTGAGGACCGTCTCACACTCGGCCGACCACCACGGGAGCGTCGGCGTGCAAAACGGCCAGACGTCCTAGGAATAGTAGTAAGGCCCACGGCGATGAGGTTGCCGGAGAAAAACTCAACGGCCTCATCTACCGACCTAAACTCCTCGACTGAGATAGAGAATTCAGTCATTTCCTGAAATGCAGGCCACCGCGCCCGCGCCAAGCACCACCGAGGTGGTCTCTCAGGCGGCAGTTGCCCTGAAAATGATATTTGAATGGGAAAGTGATCACTACCATGGAGGTCATCGACCACCCCCCAATCAAAATCAGGCTGTGCATCCGAAGAGCACAAAGATAGGTCAAGGCAAGAAAATGAAGCGGTTCTCGGACAGTGATGCGTAAACTCATCCACGTTTAGGACACCCATCTCAAGCTCTTCGATCAGATCAGCAAGGACTTGTCCCCTGGGATTTATGGAGTAATCTCCCCAGAGAGGATGCCTGCCGTTCAGATCTCCAAGCAAGAGATAGGGCCTCGGCAACCATGCCACGACGCGGCGGAAGTCCCCGGCGTCGAAGTCAGCTGACGGTGGAATGTACGCAGAAATGATAGTATACCTCCTATCCAGGTGCAGCTGCACAGCCACTGCCTGAAAGGATGTATCTAAAGAGAAAGGAAGAACGGAGACATCATGCCTGGTGTAAACCGCGCATCCCCCAGCCCGGCCATCCCGCGGTGGTGGGGTCGCAAGACCCTTATACCCCGGGAGGGCAGGCAGGGGGCACGCGCCTAGCATGGTCTCCTGCAAAAAAATAGCTAACGGGGAACGGGACGAGGCGAGCCTCCGCAGCTCCTCCCAGTTGGCCCGGAGTCCACGGCAATTCCATTGAAGGAATATGCCTCCAGGCCTAGCTCGGAGGAGACGCGGGGGCCCTCCTCGAATTGAAGACCCTCACGAGAATGGCCGTACGCTTCCCGGGTGCAGAACCCCGGGCGCTGTTGGCCGGACAAAGCGCTGTTGCCTTCGAGGACTTATTGGGGGAGGGTGGGATCGCCATGCGAGTCTTTTGCTCCCTCCGCCTCGAAACCTTAGGCGGGCGCTGCGGCTTCGGAGGTGGGGGGCCCTCTTTTCGAGGAACCACCGTCTCCAAGCCACTCGCTCCACCTCGGGGCGTGGGCGAAGGAGCTAAAGCTCCTTGGTTGCTGTCCTCCTTTCGGGGGACAGCTTTAGGACTCCCCGAAGATGGCCTAGCGACCATCTTCAGGGGTGTTGCCTCCTGTGAGTCTAACGACTCTGTGGAGGCGCGTGGCCGTTTCGCCTTGCGGGAAACGGTCACGCTGGGGGAAGAGGCGGAAGCCCTGGTTTTAGCCGGGGCTGGGTATGAACCTTTTTTGCCGCCAGCTTCACCAGGGGAGCGCCCGGGTTGGGTAGAGCCCGCAGAAGGGCTCCGAATGGGCGTGGAAACAACCGTGCTCGTTGGCCTGGATGGGCCAGGAGCAGAGGGTGCCTTTCGAACTACTGAGGCATATGACATCCCAGGCAGAGCTGGGCGCGCCATGACCAAGTCCTTAGCCTCGCGGAATGAGAGTCTATCCTGGGCCTGAACGGCCAGGATTTCTTTCTCCAGGAGATATGCACCACATTGCTTCGAAGAAGTAGGGTGCGGCTCTCCGCAGTTGACACACTTGGCCACACACGATTTGGACTTATCGTGTGCGACCTTGGAGCAATTTACACAGACTTCGGGTGACCCCGACTTTGCACGTCTACATGAGCGATTCGTATGGCCGAAGCGGTGACAGTAATAGCACCGCCGCGGCAGTGGCACGAATGCCTTCACGCGGTAGCGGTACCAACCGGCACGCACCGACTCAGGGAGCTTGTCACAGTCGAACGTGACGAAGAGTTTTGGGGTGGGTCTCGAGGCCCCTCCCTGTTTTCTCCCTAGAGCTGGCCGACCAGCTCTAGGGTGATGTCCTCAATGGAGTAGTCAACGAGTTCCCTCGCATAAACTACTCCTTTCACAAAGTTCATGGTAGAGTGCGGCGTCACACTCACCTGGGTGCCATGAAGTGTCCGAAGAGCACTTATCTTGGCCGCCTCGGCGGGATTCGCCGCATTCGCCAGAAGGCTGCCGTCCGAGAAATGGGTCACCTTTGGCTCTCTACCATTGCACTAGCTAATCCTCTCCTCTGATGGATCATGTTGCCCTTGGACAACATGGTGCCATCAGTGGAGCGAAAAACAAGGAAGCGTTTGAAGCCAGCGGGCTCGAAAACGCCAGGTAACCTCTGAATCAGGGGCCCCGATGTCATCGAGGCTCCGCCCTGTGCACTTTTGGTCTTTGTCATGGTCAGGAGCTCCGTACCCGGGAGGGCAGAGGGGCCGGATGTGCTGATCTTGGCTTGGTCGCTTGCCAAAGTGGCAGCAGAACCATCCGTCCACGCAGCCCCCACGGATGGAGAGGAGCCCCGAGTCTTTTTAGTCTTTATTGTCTTCTTTTTCTTTTTAGGAGAGGAGGGCGGGGAATGAACCCGCTTCTCACCTCCGCCGGTAGAAGACCCCAGGCCAGATATACCGGCCTCATCCAGGTCATTCTCCGAAATGGAGAAGGTCCTGGTAGTCGTGGGGGCACCGGTCGGAGGAGATCCCTCCTCTCCTTGTACTGCTTCAGAAACCACAGCCGTTTGAGGAGTACCTTGCATAGGGGCGGATTCGGGTTCGGTGCTTGGCGCCGAGCCCGGATTCCCCCCTATGGAAGGCCCTACCGTCTGAGGCTGGGTTTCCTCAAGGACCATGTCTATCTTAGGGGGGCCTCCAGTTGGCCATCCCCCCCAAGACATCGCAGGTCCCGTTGGCAGTATCGTCACTAGTCTTCTTTGGGGAGGCATGGGCCTTGACCCCGGCAAGGTTCAGTATTCTTGCCAGCAGGTCTTTTGAGGGAAGCGACCGAAGAGGCCTGGCTTCCCTCTCCCCCCTAAGAGGGTTTGCCCTACCGAGCCGCTTCGATGTGGAGCGGCTGGCTAAGGGCTGCCTGCTGGCTTTCTTGGCAGTCCCCTTGGAAAGAACAGAGGGGACTGCCGCTGGTAAAAGGGAGGCGCCCGAAAGCACCTCCAGAGAAGGGGTGAGGGGGAGTCCCCTACACCCGTAAGCGAAGGAGAGGAGTAAGCCTCCTCTCTGGTTAGAAATATATGGAGGGTCCCCTGAGCAAGCACAGGGGGGGGCCCTCCATTTTTTTTCTGGAGCTGCCCAAGGGCGGCTCCGTCGATGTTATAGGGGAAGTTGGGGGTTGGGGTTTTTTTTAAACTCATCATTGGGCATGGTGACCCTCTTTTTGACACGGGACGCAATCGCGCATCACCTCTCGCAGTAGCCCACACTGCGAGAGGTGCTTACAAGCCCGGCAGAGCCAGGCACCGCGATTTAAGACCACCCCTCCCGCCCGGTGGCCTGGCAGTCCATCGGCATGGCGGCTCCACCTTGGACACGGCGTAAAAAATAATAGATTGTGAAGAGGAGAGGAAAAGGGATATGAGGAAGGTATGGGTGGGGATGAAGCAGGTTGTTAAAAACCAGCCAGCCCAGACCGGAGCTCAGGGGTTAGGGAACATTGTCCCCCACCCCCTCAGCCCCGATGCGGGACAGTTGGCTGGAAGGAAGGTTAGCATATACCCTGTGAAATTAGAGGCTGACCAGAGAAAGTTGTGGGAGAGGTTGTGTGAAAAGAGAGGAAACAAGTATTTTGAAGGAAGGAAGAGAGGCTAAGCTGGGGCCGGACGGAGCGCTGGATCCCGTCAGCACGGCGGCCAGGATGGCAAATCACCGCGCCCCTTACGGGGTGAGGGTAGGGAGAAGGAGTTTGTTAAACTCGGATGTCAAATGCTCGAGGTAGGGTAGTATTCTAAGGAAAACCTTTTGCTTAGATACAGTAGTAAGAATAGGTCGTGGATAGTATATTTTAGAGAGAATTTAGACACTAACTGATCAAAAATGAAACCGGGGTAATAATTAAAATTGAAGAAATTCCTTAAATAGGTTATTTCTTCAAGAAATAACTTATTTATGGGACTAACTTATTCATGTATAGTTTACAATTATACATGTACGACCTGCCACAGTCGTTATGTAGGCCAAACTTGCCTACTATCACAGGTATCATTCAAAAATGGAAAGAACATCATAGTGCAGTTAACCGGGCTTGTGCTGGACGTCCTCGGAAAATATTGGGAGGGTACAAGTCTTGTATGAGTATCCTAGAAAGTGAAAAGAAACCCAATCTGAGATTCAGAAAGATCTGCAGTAAGAAGGAAGAGAGGTAACGCAATTATAAATAACATCAAAAAACGTCAAAAATACTTTTCTCTTTATAAGCTTAGTCAAATTCCAGAACACACATATAAAAATTTTCGGAATAAAGTTACTAACCAAATTAAAATAGCCAAGAAAAATTATTACCATGAACGATTTAATCAAACGAAAAACAATATAAAACAAACTTGGAAATTAATCAATTCTGTGATAAAACCTGAAATTACTAAAGCAACAAACCAAATTAAACAAAATTATCATTGACAGTAAACCAGTTGATGACAATAAGGAAAAAGCGAATGAATTCAATAATTTTTTTGTCAACGTAGGTAAAAAAATCTCAGACTCCTTCAAAATAGTCGATAAATCTTTTCTTTCATATTTTAATGAGATTAATGTACCAAATTCCTTGTTCTTTTCTCCTGTAAGCGTAGCCGATATAAAAAAAATCATTAGTTCACTAAAAAATTAAAAATCATGTATTAATTCAATCTCCACTAAAATTTTAAAATACATCTCTGATATAGTTGCTCCAATTTTAGCATCAATAATTAATAAATCATTTACGCAGGGTATATTCACAAGTGTATTAAAAGTTGCTCGAGTAACACCGTTACCAAAGGCCGGAGACCTCACAAACGTCAGCAATTACCGCCCTATTTCATGTCTTACAATGTTCAGTAAAATATTTGAAAAAATAGCATTCAATAAACTTTATAAATTTCTGGAATCTAATTCACTGCTGTATAAACACCAATATGGTTTTAGACGTCATAAATCAACGATTCACGCGATAATTAACCACCTTCAATATATATATGATAACATTGAAAAGGGCCACATTGTATTCTCAATTTTTCTCGAATTTAAAAAAGCTTTCGATTATGTCAACCATAATATTCTACTGTCAAAATTAGCTATGTACGGAATTAGAGGCAACTGTCAAAAGTGGTTAAAATCATATTTAACTGAAAGAAAGCAATGTCTCCGTCAATGGTCATGACTCATCCCACCTTAATATCACAACTGGGGTCACACAAGGCTCCGTGCTAGGGCCACTGTTATTTTTAATCTATATTAATGATATTGTTAAATCATCTTCTCTGTTTAAATTTATATTATTCGCGGATGATAGTGCCTTATCAACTCTCTTGCCATATGACAAACATTGTATCTACAATAAATAAAGAACTCGAAAATGTCTTCAGGTGGCTTAATGTTAATGAACTATCAATAAATGCAGATAAAACCAAATATATTCTTTTCTCTTACAAAAAAATCTATTGAATTGCCCCATATTAAAATGAGCGACGGAATAATCTATGAAACTACTCATATCAAATTCCTAGGCATCTTTATTGACAAAAAATCTGAGTTTTAAGCAACATATTACGCATATCTCAACCAAACTATCAAAATCTATTGGAATATTATATAAATTAAATAAGTTTCTTCCTAAATCTATTCTCCACTCTTTATATATGACAATGGTGCAACCTTACTTGACATATGGCATAGAGAGTTGGTATGGAAAATATCAAAATTATCTCAATAAATTAGTCATATTACAGAAAAAAAAGCAATTCGAGCCATCCATCAACTTGACTACAATGAGCACACTAATTGATATTTTAAGGAATCCAGAATTCTAAAATTAAATGATCTCTTTGCTTTTCAAACATCCTTATTCCTTTACAAAACAATAAAGTGTTCCTATAATAACTATATATTTAATATGTTACAAACAGCTGATAATACCCATAATCGCCAAACCCGCAATAGAACAAAATTTATTTCACCCTTGTATTCAAAATCAAAATCACAATGTAGCTTTCTGTACAAATCTATCAAAATATGGAATGGCTTGGACGACAATATCAAATCCAAACCAATTTAGCTCAATTCAAAAAAGCTCTTAAAAACAATATAATTTCGGCTTACTAAATTTCTATTCAGCTTTTGTTATTGTGTATTTATTTGTTACCGTACACTATTATACTGTGTACTACTACTTTGATTTATACATTATAAATATGTTATTATTTATATAAGACTGTTGACTATGTTAACTACAGATCTTTTGAAATAATCGCTGGAAATAAAATAGTTTTTTAATTTATCTCAAATTTAAATAATATAATTATTCGTTATTTGCAATCTTTACAATGGTTAGGTTCTCAAATGTATACTAAGTTGTTTATATTTTTATAAACATGAAGGGATTTTTATTCTTGATAATTTTATGCTTAGTCTTAAGTTTCAAGTTTCTGCCCTAAAAGTCACTGACTTATTTTAGGCCCATAACTAATCTTTGTATGTATATACATATATACGAGTATGTATAAGTACTTATTTTAACTTGTCATTAAGATTTAAAATGTAATATGTTTATACTGTACATTGGATTAGTATGGAATAAATAAAAATAAATAAAATAAATAAATAAATATCTCGAAAACGGCGTCGTAGGTTATTAGGATTTTGGCAGCAATAAAAGCGCTTTTAATGAGCTTTAATTTCATATATGATAATCTAACGGAGTAAAAAGTTAATCATATGAATGTGGTATCCCCTTAAAAGGAGATAATTGATGAGAGGGGTGGGGTGGGGGCCATAAATGTCTCTTAACTGAGTTTCGGCGCTTATGAGGTGTGGTTTGAGTTAGCGAAAAAGAAACTCGTCGATGACTTTGGGGGCAGAAACCCTTAGGGAAGAAAGGAGGAGAATAAAGGAAGAAAAAGGAATAATCAGAAGACCGAAGGTTGCAAAAGGAGAGCCAGAAGAACAAAATATCTTCTATAACGAATTCCTCACCCTTGAAACACCACCAAGGGCAGAATAAGGCCAAGGTGCGGGGTTAAAATGCCCTTGAGGAGCGTTTGGGTATGACAAGGCGACCGCAGGATGCCTCAGGGCGAATGAAAACGTTAATTCTATTCAAAAAGGAAACGAAACTTGCGCAACCCAACGAAGGTAGGCCAATGGTGAGACAATGAGAAATGATGAGTGAGTAAAAAACAAACAATAGTAATGGGGAAAAGACCAAGTATGAAGAATAGGAGCGCAATAGTAAATTTCGTTATCATACAAACAAACGTACAGCGGAACACACACGAATTTCATGTTCACACAATCTACATATTTACATACTTTTTTTAATTTACAGTACTCGTTTGGAGTGTTAGTTGGGAAGATGGATAATTATAGATTGATCTTAGTTTTGAGCAACCGAAGAATTCAAAGTCATTGGAAAGCTAACGTGGTTGAACTGATTGAAAGATCAAACGGCATATGAAAGAGGAGAAATGGGCAAAGAAAGATAAATTCTTAATCAACTAGTAGAATTAATGCCGAACTGGGCATAGGGCTTACTTTCTGCATTAGATAATTAAACAAAGAGAGTATACGTGCTCTATAGAGTTTTAAATAGGCAGGGGTCAACGTTGAAAACGTTTTAAAATTACTATAGAAGAGACTTTATATAGACCGACCTTAAAAAAATCTCTGAAAAACATAAACAAAGTGATGACTTTATTTAAAAGATGACCGAAAAAGTTATTACATTTGAGAAAAATAACATGAAAGTTTGGGTTATGTGGGGGGGGGGTCGAATTTTATTATTTGCTGTGCAAAAGTAACCAATTTGAGGGTGCATGGTCGTAATTATAAGGGGGTATAATGAAGAGTCCTCGTTGCTGTTGCACAGCTCAAAATCACCCGTCTCGAGCAGTGTGCGGGGAGAGGGATCTGGTACAGTTGACTCGACGGGTAACGAGGAATTTAAGCACTGGGCCTACTTTATACCTCTGTTGAATTGGTCATGACTCCATATACTCCTTATAATTTATCACGAGGGATTATGCGTTGAGCTGGGAATGACTTTGAAAGGCTCCGGCAAAAGAAAATAACTTCATTCTTAAATTGGCCTACTAAAAGGGCAAACAGTAACGTCTCGAATTCTTTGCGGTCAGTGTGTGTAGGCTTCTATTTTACGCGAAGTATCGAGTCTAAAGGCGGCAGGATGTAGGCGAGTTAACTGGGTTTCGTAACGCTACTAAGGGATTTAATGATTCTCTAATTTGCTGATTCTGATTGACTGATCTTGACTCCTGAATTTTGACTTATGATCGAATGAAATAAATGCCGAAATTGAATGTCTGTCTCTCTGTCTCTCTCGATCTCTCTGTGTTGTGTGCAGTCTCCAAGGGGCTTGTCCTTCACTTGTCTGTGGGGTGGACCCAGTGATCTAATTTGTTCGCTACTTCCACCCCTTGGACGGGGCTCCGACAGCTATGTTGTACCTGTTTTACCTACATACTTCCCATGTCTCAGATTTATCTTAATTATAGGGAATCGCTTGTCTCTTACAGTTCTTTGTAAAAATTTGTTGGCAAAAGCATGTATTTGTTCAGCTTGCATGTTGTCTCCCGTTCTGACCTTGTTGGCTGATAATTATTTTCAGTACGCGTATGTTTGTGTGTGTGCGACACTAGTATTTGTTTAGGTGGTGAACTTTGATAGCTGCTTCCAGCTTGCGTATGTTCATGTGTTTTTGCGTGACTCAGACGAACCGTTTGCTCTAAATTTATTTGATAGATGTACAATTTGATATATACTTGTTTCTTTTTCTAATTCTCTTTGGTTATTTATTAATTACACATGGCATATTATTTCCTTAATTTACACAAATAGCCACTTTTTGGAATTAATAGATCCACCGACAGGCCATTTATGGAGTTCCTCGCTGGGTCTATTAAATCCTGCAATTTGGGTGTCACAGGTCTACCAATTTTACATCATGAGAGCCACAGGATAAATTGTGTGAGCAAAGCAGGATTGATTGCAGAATTCTTCAATGGGAAAATGGGAAAGAAAAGGGAGTTTCAAGGCATTGGACATAAGAGGTTTTTCTTGTATTCACTCATCAATTCAAAATATCCAAGTTAAGGAAAAGGAAGATCGGTTACAAGGTACCAGTTAATTGCCAAGAAAAATAAAATGGTGATATGTAACCTGTGAGGAGAGTGGTTGTTTACAGCGGGCTTCCAGGAGGTGAAAAAGTATCTGTGTGAGGAGGCACTGAGAGAAGAATGCGCTCATGGCCAAACCTTTGTACAGAACCACAGATTTTCTTGTAGCTCAGCTTTACCTCTTCGCCAATTAAAAGGAGGCTTCAACAGTGTATTCATCAAACAAGAGAATATCAGTATTTATTTTTTGGTTATCAACTTTAGTAGCGAATTCGGAACGCTGAGGTTCACTTTTTGCGCCTTAATAATACCTAAAGGTCCTCATACCTGGTGATTTCTTGAATTTCCTACAGTTTCTAGAAGTAGCTGAGCTTCTTAGCGATTGACTCTATGAATGTGGGAGTCACATCGTTACTATATGTGCCCGAAGAGAGTACAACAGGTTGTAAATTGCAAAGATCATGAGCTCTGAAGTCCTCGGTTGGAGTTGTTCCTAGAATCCCTTTTGACGCCATCCTTTCCTATACAGTAAGGCACACAAACAAGTGAAAAGGAATTTAAATGGTTAATTGCCCCTCAAAATATTCGTGTTATTTAATGTAAAATGTTCTCTTTTGAAAACCCCCCTATAAATGATCAAAGTTACATTAATTATGCCTTATTTGCATTGTCCATGACAAAATCCTAAGGACTGGTTTCCCCTACTTCTCTGCAAGCACAGCTGAGCATTGGCTATCACTGCTGACACAACCTTTTGGGATAAATATTGGACTTTCCTTTGTAAGTTGACTATTTTTATTAATCCTTCTCTCAATCGGTTTATATTTACAGGTGGATTGCTCTTGGGGCTACTCCATTAAAAGCTATAGCTCAACTATGCGATTGGGGAAAATTTCAGTCAATCTACTCTCACCGCAATACGCCTGTTTCCTGAAGGACCGTCATGGGTCCACCAAAGTCTATTGAATGTAGGAATTGTGGTAATTGCCGCTTAGTTCCAGAATTATATGTTCGTTAAACATGTTTAAGTAGAGCGGAGCTCCATTCGTGCTATTGTGGCAAAATAATAAAGAAAAATAAGATGCCATTGTTGCAATCCGGATCCACTGAGATTTCTTCTTGTAAAGAGTTGGATCAAAGTTGAATTCAGGCGGGATGTTCATTGGTGCATACTGTCAAACATTATAGTTATTCTTTACTTCTCCATTCCTAAAAAAAAAATCTGCCTTGCACCAATCATAGCATTGTCCAAAATGTTAATGGTTGATTGAAAAACAATTCGATGAATCTTATTCTAATGGTGAAAAAATTCTTTTTCACATCCAACCTACACCTCAGTTTTTAATTTTCAAGTGGTATCCCCTAGTCCTATTACTACATTCTAACTCAAAGACTTGCTAAAATCCAATTTATCTACCCCAGAACAAATTTTAAAAAAGCTCAATCATATCCCCTCACACACCTTCTTTCAAATGAGAACATATTTAGTACAATCAGTCTATCTACATATTCAAGTTGTTGCAGGAAAGGTATTATCTGTGTTGCCGTCCTTTGACTGACTCTAGCAGGTTGATATCATTTCTAAAGTCTGGTGACCATACTTGTATACAGTACTCTAAATGTGGCCTGACATGTGAGTTATATAGTTTGAGGATAACTTCTTTACTTTTGGAAATAACATTACTCTTAATGAAGCCCAACACTCTATTTGCTCTTTCTTTTGCCTCAATAGACTGCTTAAAAAAATTCACTGAACTATCTACTACTACTCCTATGTCCTTCTCATTCTCTACTGCCTTCAGCCAATGTCCATCCATTTTATAGCCAAATTCTCTATTATCCCTTCACATATTAATAACTTTACCTTTTTAAGGTTAAAATTAGTCTGGCATTCGCGCCCATCCTAATAAGACACTCTGCACTTTAAAGTTAGATTCAACTTTAATTAAACAGCTGCCATTTTTTTTATCAGCAAAAGTAACACTTTATTATTTACAGATGCCTAAGATCATTTATATAAACTATGAATAATAATTGGCCTAGAAATGATTCCTGAGGTACACCACTGATAATCTCTCTCCACTGTGACCTCAGCCCATTCAGTACCTGTCTTTCAGCCTTTCAGCTATCCATTTGAATACTTTAGTGTTTTTTTTAGTTAATTTCATTTTTCTTCCGTTATTTAGTGCTCTTTAATCAGTGTTGTCGCGTAGTGATCTTATGTTTTTTTTAGTTAATTTCATTGTGTGAACTATAATTACCGAATTGTGTCTAATTCTTTTCAACTAATTAGTGCTGTGCTCCGCCTTTGCTTCAATATTAACTTCCCCCTCTCTCCATTGATTCATTTGTTGTCACATGTGCTCTCTGTTTTCCTTCTCGGCTAACCCTCACCCATTCCAACGCCTCGCCTGGACGAGCCCACCCCCACTTTCTACGAGTCAAGTTAGGATTAAGTTTTCCCACCTTTCCGCTTTCACAATTCTCGTCTTTGCTCCCTCCTTTCTGCTCCACTATGTATGATAGGGACTCAATCTTCTCACTCAACTCTTTAAATTATCGTCTTTCTCCAGCCGCATACGCGAATAAAAGGGGGCTGGTATCCTCCGAACTCGCCCAACTAGAAGGGGGCCGAGACTTTCGGCATCCCTTAGGAACCTCTTCCGCCCCACCATTCTTCCTTTACCCAACACCTCCAAATCTCCCCCTTCATCTTGTGCTCATCAGCAGGCGTTCTCGGCGTCTCTTCTGAACATAAGGAGACTGACCAATAAGTCTGAATATGTCCATGACCTCGTTGTTGGCACTGGGGTTTCCTTCCTTGGCCTTACAGAAACCTGGCTCGAGTCTGATTCTGGTTCATGCACTGCCCTTGCAACCCCTCCAAGTCATTTTTTCCTGCACGTTCCTCGGAACCACCGTCGAGGAGGATGGGGGGGGGGCGCATTGATTTCCAAATCATCCTTCTCCCTGAATCTTCTCCCCTCCCCCTCTCTAGCCTCATTTGAGGCTTTCATTGCTGTCTCACATGCTATGCCCGCTCTGACTATTGTGGTCCTTTACCGCCCTCCCAGCAAGTCTCCGGCCTTATTTCTCGAGGAGTTCAATAACCTAATCTCCAACCTATCCTCTACTGGTTTTCTCCTTATTCTTGGTCACTTCAATCTTCACAGCCACAATGAGACTTTTCGCGCATTAATTGGCATCATCGACCTCTTCTCTCTTACATAACATGTGCCATCCACAAGGAGGTCCTTACGTGCCCAGGACACGAGCTCACTCTCACTTGCCTATCGCCTTGCTACTTCGACTTACTCTTCCAGATTAAAATAAGCGCGTGAGGCTCATTCATGCAAACTTTTGTCGGAGAGCAAGAATGACCCTCGGACTATCTTTCGTCTCCTCTCTCGTCTTTCCTCGCCTAGCCCCATTTCCCCCACCTCTCCTCCCATCAACCCCTCTACTCTTTCTAAATTTTTCTCTGATAAAATTATTAACCTTCACGACGAACTATCCCAGTCGTCTGAACAAGCCCATGCAGTTCTCCCCGACCATAATCCATTGCCACTTAATGTCTTCACTCGAGCGTCCTCTGAGGAAGTAACTACCCTGGTGTCACACTCTAATAAATATGGATCCCTTAAGGACGTCTTTCCACCCAAACCCCAACACCAAATTCTCCCTGCTGTCCTCCCACTGATTCTTCATCTCTTTAACACTTCTCTTGCCACAGGGATGGTTTCCTCTTCCTTCAAACATGCCTCAATTCGTCCTATCCTTAAAAAAACACACCTTAAACCCTCTCAACCATCTAGCTATCGGTCTATCTCACAGCTTCCATTCCTCTCTAAGATCCTCGAAAGAGTGGTTTTCTCCCGCTTAATGACCATATTTTTAACTGCAATATCGATGAAACGTACCAATCGGGGTTCAAAACGAAGTACTTTGCTGAAACCGCTCTTCTTAATGTTTCAGACGGTTTACGTAGAGAAGCCGATAGGGGATGTACGTCCATTCTAGTCTTCCTAGACCTCTCCTCTGCTTTCAACACCATCGACCACACTGTGGACCTTGATCTTTTTCACACTTTCTTTGGTCTCTCGGGCACTTCACTTGATTGGTTCCGCTCATACCTCTCCTCCCGTACTCAGTCGGTCGCGCTCGATAACCTCTCCTCCGAACCCGTGCCGATTTATTTTGGGGTGCTTCAGGGCTCAGCCATTGGTCCCCTCTTCTTTCGCATCTACTTACTTCCTCTTAGCTCCCTTCTTCGCGATTTGGGCCTGTCCTCCCACTTCTATGCTGATGACACTCAGATACACCTTTCCTCATCCCCTGTGTCCTTCTCTCAATCAACTACCAAGCTCCTTTCAGCCTAGACCAATATAAACGAATTGCTGTCTGCCAACTTTCTCAAACTTAACAACGATAAAACTGAAATTCTCCTTATTGGTACCGCTTTGATGGGGGAGAAATCTAAGGCTCTCTTACCCTCCCTTAACCTTGGGAAAACCAATGTCGCCTTCTCTGTTACCGTAAGTAATCTTGGTGTTATCTTCGACGAGCAACCCTTGTTTAAACCGCATATCCATCGTATCTGTAAGTCTTCCCTCGGGTTCCTCCGCAACTTTCACGTGTTCGATCCCATTTTGATCGACGAAGCCTTGAGACTGCTATTCATGCCTTCGTCACCTCACGCTTAGACTACTGCAATTCTCTTCTAGTGAATCTCCCTTGTTCGTCACTTCGCCCCCTACAACTAGTTCAAAACTATGGTGCCCGGTTCCTCATTCACCGCCCCCGGTTCTCTCATTCGATGCCTCTGTTACAGGAGCTACACTGGTTACCTATTCACTTCCGTACTCACTATGAAATTCTTCTCATCACCTACAAGGCCCTAAACATCGAGGCTCCACCTCATCTCTCGTCTGCCCTCTCCTGTCGTCAAACTCCTCGGGCACTCCGGTCTAACCTCGCTTCTTTCCTGAACATTCCTCGTTCTGTCCTCTGCTCAATGGGTGACCGTTCCTTCTCAGTTTGTGCTCCTAGATTCTGGAATACCCTTCCTGTCGAAGTCCAATCCTCTCCCTCCCTTGCTACTTTTTAACGTCTCCTGAAGACTCATCTCTTCAGAATTGCCTTCTTTTCCCTGTAAACACTCTCTACACTCGCTACACAGCCTGCGCTATGTGTACCAGGTGCTGCTGACTTCAGCATGTTGGGCAGCAATTTTAGAACATTCGCCTAACTTTTCCTGCAGCTCGATGACGTACTGAAAGCTGGTCCGGTCGTCGTCCTGGAGGGTTCGATCTCCCCACAGATCTCGAAGAACGGATAGTGGGCCACGGACTGAGTGGCCATATAACGACTTAAAAGCCGAAAACCGAGTTCAGTCACTCGCAAGTTCCCTGAGGGCAAATAGGGTTGGAATGAGGTACCTGTGCCATTCTCGAGGCTTCTCCCAACACAACTTACGGAAAATAGCCTTGAAAGGGGCATGAAGTCTCTCGATCCTTCCGTTTTCACTGGGGTGGAAAAGTGTGGTGAAGATAGGTTTGACACCAGCAGATTGTGAAGTTCCTTCATAAGGTTGTATGTAAATTGAGTCCCACGGTCGGATAGAATTTCCCGAGGGATTCTCTCTCGAGAAAAGATGGTAAGTAAGGCTGTGGCGACGGACACAGAGTCAGTATCCTTCAATGGCACAGCCTCTGGAATCCTGTGGCAAAATCAATTAGGGGGAGGATGAACCTGTAACCGTAAGAAGATGGGGGAGAAAGAGGTCCCACCAAATCAATGGCGATTCGGGCAAAAGGCTCAGTCACGATGGGCATTGGCTGAAGAGACACAGGTTGCACACGGCCTTTGGTCGAGAAGCGTTGGTACTTATCAAAGGAACAGCAGAAAGCACGGGTGTGCTTTCTCATCCATTGCTCATGAAAGCCTACGGGGTTTCGTGAGCAACTGAAAGGATGAGCGGGCGACACTCATGGGGAGCAACCAAAGTCAACTTGCCTACCTTATGGGGATGGTCAGATATTAAGCATTTCCGATAAAGGAGGCTGTCAACCTTGAGGAACTGGTAAATAGCCCCGTTTCTAACTCGCTTCATTTCTTCTGAGGCGGCTTTAGCTCGAACAGCAGAAAGGGTTCCACAGGAACTTTGCAGGCGACAGAAGTCGTCAGGCGTCACAGAAAGATGCTGGAGAGCAGGCAGAGCTAAGGGGTAAATTCGCTTCAGTTTCCCTACCCTGGTCTGGACAACACTAATATGGTTTATTTTAGGTGCAGAGGGAGTTCCGGTGACAATGGAAGAAGTTCTCGGTGGAGTAAGGGTTGCAGATGAAGGAGGTGGAGCTAGGGAACGTGACGCTTTAGAAGCATCAAGGTCCCTAACTCCCGGAATGTTTTCAACCAGTACATTAGCCAATTTAATTAGTGCTCTAATGACGTCCGTCCATCCATCGAAGCAAGCGCAACGAAGGTAGCAGGAGACGAGAGGGAATGAGTCAACTCGTCCCAAGTAGTCGGCCACGAAGACATTCTTGCAGGTGGTGACGTCCGTGTCTGGCAAGACATCCTCAGAGACGACTACGCAAGAACAATTAGTGTCCCTGATAATGGTCGAAACGCAGAAGCCTGGTACCAGAAGCCTGGAAATGAGGGACACTTCGGTCGGAAAGACAGAATCCAACCTTAAAGGGTTTCTACGAAGACGAGCCATCCTCGAAGGCACGTGGGTTCCTTTGGGCACTGTGGACGAATGTGGCCAACCTCCCCGCAGCCATGATACGTCAGGGTGGAGGAGGAATTCTGTTAGGTGCTCTTAGCGTTGACCAAAGTTGTCTCCCCCTTCCAAGACAGGTTGGACGGATGTATGAACTTCTTGGGATGAGAGCTAGAAGTTCTAGAAAGACTGGGGTGAGTAGAAGTTCAATTATCCGCCAACCGGATTGCTTCTGATAGAGTAGAGGGTCTTCGTTCCTTGATGAAGGCGCGCAGGTCAGAATGGAGGGGAGAAAGAAATTGGTCCAAGATCATAAATTCCTTGAGCCCATCAAAAGTGTTACCGACGCCGGAGGCTTCGAGCCATGCCTTAAATAATCGGGATAGGTGAAATGAAAATTGCTGAAATGTTTCCTCCAGGGAAACCTTAGCGCTACGAAACTCGGTACGGTAGCCGTCCGGACTTTTATTGAAGCCGGTAAGAAGGGCTCTCTTCAAAAGGTTGTAGTCCCTGGTGACATCCATTGGCAGATAGGTATATAATTCAGCAGCCTTACTGGTGAGTAAATTTCCTAACCTCACGGCGTAGCTCTCGAGGTTCACTTCAAGCAATTCCGCAACCCTCTCGAAGCGGTTGAGGTAGGAAGTGATATCCTCTCCATCGTGTAATAGAGGAAGTTTAGGTCGACTCACCGAATCAGTAAACTGAACAGGAGCAGGCTGCTGGGGGGCGGAGATTCGAGCTAATTCAATCCCCTTCTCTGCTTCGATCTTAGCAAGTTGAAGCTTTCTATCCTCTTGTTGAGCCTTTCATTCTTCCTCCTCTTTTTTAACCTGGCGTTCCCCCTCCTCTTTTTTAGCTTGTGCTTCTACTTGGATTCGGGCCAGCTGAAGCTTTCTATCCTCTTCTTCTCTCTGGACTTGACGTTCTACCCTTTTTGCTTGGCGGTCTTTTTCACGTTCCTCACGTTCAAAGGCTTGTTTTTGAAGGCCATACTGAGCAATTTCATTACCAGTGAAGCCCATCTCCACTGCCTGGTCCTTAGGATCTTTAATGTGGGGTATAACGACAGAAAACGCGAGTCAGAAAAAAAATATAATAAGTCGATAATGAGAGTGATATGAATAGGTTACAAGCCCCCAAATAAGTGAGCAGGTTAACTCTGCAAAGACGAAAACACGAGCGTTATGAATAGCAAACGAAAAAATGAAATGACACGCGAGAATTAACTAAACAGACAAAAGAATGTTAAATAAAAGAGGGCAAAAATAATTTAAAAAAAGGTTAAACACAAGATGTAGACCACACAAATCCCACACAAGAGGCAATAAACAAACCTCCTTAAAAAAAAAATGATGTTCAAAGTAGCCAAATATAAGTAGTACAAAGATAAACACGGCAAGAAAAACAAACAACCGTGAATACGAGACGTATAGCAAACCTCAGAAGACCTACCCCTGCAAGTGTAAAAAAAATTAATAAATTAATACAAACAACGGCTAAGCATAGCCGTAAAAAAAAATTTCAGGCACAGGCAAACCTCGGTAGCGCAAAGGCTAACAAAATCCTATGCACAGTAGGAATTCACTTTCAGGCCACAGACAGTGAATGCGCGCTCACGGTGACTTAAACCCTCAAGCGGATAAGCACCACAACCTAACCTGACAACTTTAACTGGAAAAACTAAATACTGGCTAACTCTAATCCTGGCAAGGTCGCCAGGTATGTAAAGGCTATCGCGGAACCCGGTTTACACGGCCCAAGGAGAATACACACAAAAAATTTATAGAAGACCAGGGATCTAAAGGCCTACCAGAAATTCACCAGAATTCATCAGGACGGTGCTAAATTATGAGGTATCCGCAATGGGTTAAATAAATACACACATAAAAAAGTATTTACATTATTATTTATAACAAAATTAAAATGAAATAAATTGACTTTAACAAATTATACGGTGGTCATCAAACAATAAGAAAAGTCACAAATGCTTATCACCATCTAAAGACCACAAGTCGTTTTAACCAAAAAGATATTCGTGTATACAAAATTGGGTTCTATGAATAAGTTGTTTAAAGCCGAAACGACACGTGCCGTTGAAGATGAAAATAGGTTTCGCTACTCTAGTGACAGGTGTTCCCGGAATAACCTCCCTGTCTTATGTCCCTTACCCGAAGCCCCAAAGTTACATGAATAACACTTATCAAACTTAATTAATTTAAAGGGAAGGTAAGAAGAAAGATATTCCAAAATACCTGATACCAGAGCAGTGAAGCAATAACCCACCTCAGGAACCCAGGCGAAAGAGGCTCGGCGATGATGAGGGAATTCGACCCAAGTTCACAGGGGTAAATGCGATGACGGTCTTCGGAGCGGAGAAACCCACATACGGCGATATCGTGGCGAAAGGCGTCGAGACCACGGGGAACGATGATTCGAAGGACCAACGATGCGAGAGAAGGAATTCGAGATGACAGACTTCCCCAAAGAGGAGATGGCGAGGTGACAGGGGGAGAACTTTCACGTGCCCAGTGTGAACGGATTCCCAAGGAGAACAATTGCAAACGTAACTGGAAGCGCATAAATCGATGCAGCCGAAAGAGGGGCAGCGACAACGCTGGCAGGAATCAATGGTAGAAAATTCTCGCTGCACGAAGGAATCCAGTACGGGTCTCCAAAATGAATGTCAAAGTAAGTGACGGACAAGGATTCAGTGGAGCAATCAGGCAGAATTTTCCCAACAGAATAAATTAAAAAGCCTCACGGCCCCATTCATATCCTTCAGTCCGAAGGGGAAAAAGGGAAGTGGGGCACAAAGGGGAAGGGGATGAGTCGCCTTCCCTACGCAAATTAGACTGGTAAGTTATAGAAGTTTAGGCCAAAAATGGTAGCCTCGAAGCGGGTCGACCTGTGATAAACACCGTAAGCTATGATGAGAAAGGGAAAGCATGGGAATCCGAGGGCCTACCCTTTACACTGTATATATTTTGGTTTTGTATTTATACATATATTATTCGTGATTGTTTGGAGTTTGTCGTTTTCTTCTGTTCTCTGTAAAAATATAGTTTATTACTAGATTACCCCCCTCATTATCCTTCCCTCAAACCCCCAGGCGGCTCTATTAGAGCGACAGCCAGTGTGTCAACAGGAAGTTTAGAGCCTGCCGCCACAAAACACGGTGGTACCTGGTGGTAAAGGGCGTTGAGGAGCCGAGAGGGGTCGCTCGGGTATTCTTTATCCTCCACACCCGCCAGGAGGGGACGAGGAAGAACCTGTGGACAATACTCTATTCATCTTCCACAAAAGATGGTGTCGCTCCGGATTAAGCCTTGGTAAAGGAGGAAAGGTCTGACACCATCGAGGATTGCTGGCCCTTATATAGATGGAATTCTCGCGCATATCAGTCTATTACAGCCCAGTATCAGCTCAGAGAGAATAAACAGGACAACGAAACGTCAGAATAAAATTTTCCCTGGAATTTGAACCTTCTCACCATCCCTCATCATATTCGCGCCTCTCTCTCTCTTTCACACACACACACACACACACACATATATATATATATATATATATATATATATATATATATATATATATATATATATATATATATACAGTGGGTGCAATAAATATCCGATACATTGTCAAAAGTTTATTTGCCATAGTTACACAACAGCAAAGTAATAGAAAATTGAACATCTTATGTATTTTGTACGTTGAATACAAATTCGGTATTAGAATACACAAATAGTAAAGCATTAATATTACATCGACAAAAGTGTTAGATTATCGCCTCAAAAAATATCCAACACACCCACAAAATTAGTTTTAAAGCGATAATAAATAGTTCTCGAACATTCCAGAGTGGTTTACGTGACAGGAATGCTGTAGAACTTTCTAGAAAAATAATCTACTTCGTCCACGTGAAACAGCGGACCTCAGTCAGTGTCTGAGAGCTGTATGAGAAGGAAGTCATCGTTCAACACTCTAATTCTAATATGACGAAGACTAAAGAATTGACAAAAAGGAGCAGAAAACTAATTGTTCAGTTACATAAAAGTGGTTCGGGCTATAGAAAAATTTCTTCTATGCTAAAAATACCAATCTCAACCATTGGTGACACGATTCGCCGGTTCACGTCATACCATTCTACTCCAAATCTACCACGTTCAGGGCGTTCATCTAAAATTTCAAACCGTGCGGCTAAATATATAGTCCTTAAAGTAAAGAAGAATCCTCTAGTGATTCGATCTGAACTTCAGAAAGATTTGGAAGCAGCTGGGACAAATGTATACAAAAATACAATTAGAGCAGTTCTTAGGAACGAGGGATTCCATTCTCGCACACCAAGAAAGACACCTTTGTTGAAACCATTTCATGTCAGAAATCGTCTGAATTTTGCCAAGGAACATTTAGAGAAGCCTGCAAGTTTTCGGGGCGCTGTACTATGGTCTGACGAGCCGAAGATTGAGTTATTTGGGCGGAATGGTGTTAGTCACGTCTGGAGGCAGAAAAACTCAGCCCATGATCCTAAAAATACAATCACAACAGTGAAGTTTGGAGGAGGCAGCATAATGGTATGGGGCTGTTTCTCCTCTGCAGGTCCTGGAAGACTCCATATTATTAAAGGAAAAATGAATGCTCAGGTGTATTGCAGGATTCTGGATGGTCATCTCTTACAGTCTGCAGAGCAAAATCAAGTTCGGCGGGTGGTAACAACCACTACCGGGCTTTCATCATATAGGTTTTCTGCCTTTCACAAACTGTTTGAAGACAGAAAGAAAGATGCAAAACCCTTTTATTGCAGACCATATAACATTGTCTCATTGCTCATTTGCGTCAAATTTCTCTTTCGTGCAAAGTCGGTGACTGCGAACACCGCAATTCAAAGTACATCAGCGTAACCTAAACAATCCTGTCAAGGCGACTGACAGCTTACCTTCAAGATGGCGCAATTAAAAAATACGCCCACTCTCATAGCACTAAACGCACCCGTGAGAAACTGAATAAGAACACCTCCATCATCCTGAGACTACAACACCGCAGAAGATTGAGGATGGCCGAAGCCGTCATTATTCAAGTGAAGAAACCGCCAATTAACGTGCAACTTGAGCCGGAAACCATACTCCCAACATTTAGGCGTCTCCGAGTTGACCTCTATTAAAAAAAAGCACGTTTTCAAACCTCCATTTTCCTTTGCCTCCTTTACCAGAGAACTAGATCGGAGCCCCTCTCACGATCTGGGTGGGGGGCACAGAAGAGGAGGAGGCCCGCGGCCGACTTGCTCCTGGAGAAACTCCCCACACTTCTGACTCTAAGTTCAAGTGAACCGATAGTGAATTGCTTAATGGGAAGTCCGGAACAAGCTTTAGAAGAGGGTTTATAGCTGTGGGAGACGGAAAGATTTGAGTTAAAAGAGGAAAGATTGGTGAGGAGGCAGATTGAGCAACCTCGATAGTCAAAGGTTTCGGAAAGGGTGGAATACCCTTGCCCGAGGGACAAGGGGGACCTGCTGATTAACGTGGATGCCGAACCACCGTCATTCATTTACTCATCATTCATCATTCTTACTTCCTTTCTCAAACTTTTAGCACTTATGTTCCGCATGCAGAAGCTGGAAGACCACCTAATCTCTACTCCCACATTCTCTTCATCTTTCATTCATGTGTTTATTGTAGCATTCATGCCGTTTTGAGTTATCTTAGCTCTGAGCTTTGTTTATGTATTGTTATGTTACTTATTTTTACTTTCCTTACTTTGTTTCAATTTCTCTTGTTGTTATCACTTTTTCACTTTAGTTTCACTTTGTTCACTTGTTTTACTATTAACTTTCACTTCACTATCATTTTTGTTAAACTTTTTAATACTATAGTTCACTTATTACACTTTTAGTTCACTATGTTCGTTTTATTTCTGTTTTACTCTTAACTTTCAATTCACTATCATTTATGATTAAACTTTTTAATATAGTTCACTTATTACACTTTTAGTTCATTTTGTTCGCATTATTTCTGTTTACACTTTGGATCTGTGTTGTCTTCTTAGTCGGTTGCTTCTTCCTATTTAGGTTGTTTAAATTCAGTGGTAGTATTAGATCAATCTGGTGTCTTGGTTGGTTATTTCTTTGTCGGTTTTGTATATAGTTGGGTAAATATCTTTATCGTTATGCTTATTCTTTTCTCTTTTTCAATTTCTACTTAAGTAAACATGGGTACCACCTCAATTTTCACCTTTTGTCTGCCGCTGGGAAATCGAGTGTTAAAGGGGATTCCAGCTCTGGTGTTCGTGTGCTCTGCAAATAATGGAGGTAGTTCGTCTATCTTCCTCCATATTTTCTCCGCTTTGTTCCTGATGTTGATGTTGAGCGTTTCTAATCCTGTTTCTTGGGGTAGATCATGTAGTCTCCTCCTCTCTCTTCTACGTGTGTTGGTGATTAGGAAGAGAGCTTTATTTTGTATTCTCTGGAGTTCCAATTTTTTGGTCCTTGTTTCACCGTTGATAGGGGTTAGCGGGTATAGTAGTAGCTCTCTTCCTAGTGCAAGATAGATTTTTCTTTCATTTTTCATGCCTAACCCTCTTAGATTGTACAGTAGGATAAGCATCGGAATCGCCTTGTTCTTCCTCTCCGTTATATGTTGTTTGTAGCCTTCGTTTGTTATTCTGAGTCCTAGCACTTTGCCCTCACTATGATATCTGTAGTTTTGATCTTCAACTACAATTTCAGCTGTTTTGTTCCTGGAGATTGGGATTATTGTAAATTTCCTCCTGTTCGTCCTTATCTTTCAATACCTTTCATAGTTGTTGATGTTGCTAATTTCTAAAGTTGTTGTCCTTGCCTGAAAGCGTACGTTCCTGTACGGAATGACGACCTGTTGGCTTATGTCGTCCGTGAACTGTATGTATAGGCAACCAGGCATTATTGGTGGTGGCAGGTCTGCTGTGTATATTGAATATAGCGTGGGGCTGAGACAGCCCCTCTGCGGGAGTCCAGCTTCCAATTTAAATTCTGGTCCTGAATAACCATTGATCTTCGCATATGATCTTCGCTATGTGACATAATCGCAGAGAATTCTCTCCAGGTTGCTATTCATTAGGAGATTAAAAATCTTATATTGCATTCCTCTGACCCAGCCTTTGTCGAATGCTTTCTCTAAATCTCTCACGACCAGATCAATGTAGTTATTCTCATTTTTGGCCTTTGCTATTTTCTCTGTTATTATGCCAAGTGCCATTGTGATGTCTCTGCCTCTTCTGAATCCGAACTGATAATCATTATAAAGGTCAATTTCTTCAACATAATCTTTTAGTCTTCTGTTAAGGATTTTCTCGAAGACTGCCCATGAAGTTCAATAGCGATATTGGCCGGTAACTGCTGAGGTGGTTTGGTGGTTTTCCTGGCTTTGGGACGAATATAATTTCCGCTAGTTTATAGTTATCAGGGAAGTAACCGGTGTTTAAGCACGCGTTAAAAATATTCTTTAATGTTATGATGATTATGTTAGGTGCCTTAGTAAGATTAATTCTGGTTATTCCTGAGGGGCCTGGCGCTTTCTGTTTGAATGATTGTATTACGCCTTTGATCTCTTTCGTTGTTATGTAGGCCCCTATACTCAGAATTTCCTTCCTTGTCGCTCTACACTTGGTGCTGGAGTGATCTTGTTTATGTTTTCTCGCAAGACTGTGTGGACCATTTTGTCTATCTTTGGATTGAAGTCCTCGTCCTCCTCTGGTGTTATGGAGAACACTGATTTCCAGTGATTACGGAAAAGTTCTTCTGTGGTCCTCTCTACATGGATCTTTTCTCTCCGTTCATTCTTAATTGTTATTTTACCTCTCGGGGGTCTGCCTTTAAACCTATTTATTAGTCTCCAGTTCTCTTTTGGTCTTCATTTCTCGTCTATTTTCTCTATTAGGCTATCCCACATGTGGCTTTGCTGTTCTTCTATGAGATGCCTCAGTTCTTCTCTCTGTCTTCTGATTTCTTCGTATCGCTCTCTATTTGGTCCATGGAGAATTATTTGGTCTAGTATTCCTCTTAGTTGCCTATTCTCTCTCTTCATTTCCTCTGTCCATCGAAGATGTGGAAGAGTACGGTATCTTGTCTTTGGTATATATCTTTTGTCCGCCTCAATGTTCGTTTCTGTTAATCATGAGTTCTCCTCATCAATATCTTCCAGGTTGTCGTGAGTGAGATCCTTTCGAACGAAGTTACTAAGACCTTGTGTGTAACCTTCCCAGTTTGCTCTCTTGTAATCCTTCATCGCCGGTACCGGTACCTGTATTGGGTATGGATCCATGAGCAAATGTGTTCCAACATGGTCGCTACATACAAAGGTAACTAGTTGCATGTGGATGTTGTATGGCATATTGAAGCTACTTTGCACGACGTCTGGTTTTGTAGCTGCATTGCCTGTGACATATGTTGGAAAGTCTGGCCCTATTCTCTTGAAAATGTTTCCTTTCAACATCATTTCTAAGTTGGCTCATCTGTTCTTTCTGGAGCGGTATCCATTTGCACTGCACCTGGCAATGAGGTCTCCCATAAAGATGGTTATGAAACCTGTGCCAAAGATTTTAAATAGGTTGTGCAGGGAAGGTAATTTTTTCTTGGTGCTTGGTATCCCGTGGCTACTATTATTGGCGTTAATTCCGTTTCACTTTTTACGGCCAAGTATGCCTCATCCAAATTATTAACTTCTTTAAACTTCAGCCCTCTTCTTATTGCTATGCCCGCCCCATCATGACGTTCGCCTGAAGGGTTCGCATTTATGACGGTGTAATCGAACAATTTCATTGTTTTTTCCTCTAGATTCACTCCGTGTTCTGATATCAATATTATGTCTGGATCGATCTCTCTGAAGTTATTTCCTAATGTCGATGTTTTACCGATCCATCCTTGAGTGTTGATTTGCAAAATGCTGAACTTTCTTATCCTTACTGGTTCCATTGTTTATTAAGTTTGGTCGTCTAGAGATCTCTGGACTTCTGGCAGGTCGATCTCTTGTTGAGTTCTGCTTCGTTGCCTTTAACCCTCCTAATCTCCATACTTTGAAATGTAGAATGGCAAAGAGTAACGCAGTCGCTAGGGTAGATTCGAATTTTATCCTCCATTAAGAGTTTTTGTACTTCTTCCTCGTCTTCTTCTCATGTCTTTCCTTTGAATGCCCATTTGCATTTTCCTTCTTTAATTACCCCTATGATGTCTTCCTGTTTCTTACCTTTCCGGACGGGGGAGAATTCATCGCTGTAGACTTTAAGTTTTAATTCCTGTGCTTACATGCGTACTATTTCGTCTCCTTCATTACTTTGCACTGACATGTTTGAAATTGCGTTCTCTTCAGTAGTATGTTCCTCGCTGCTCGTTGGTGCCAACGCTGAGGCGACATTAATTTTAAGGATTTCAGATTGGATGGGGGGGGGGGGTTGTCAGGGAGCCACATCTTCTTCACTCCATTTTTTTCTAGCATTGTATTAAGTGTCGTAGCGAAGGTGCCCGGTTTCCCAATATTCATCACATGGGCATAGAGTACGCATGTGGGCACTTTTGTTGATGCTCCTTGTGGCACAGTTATATGGGTATGTGGTTCCTGCATTTGCTTCACAGTTGCTTTAGCCACTCCTGCGTATGTTGCATTTCTTCTAGTTTCTTCTTTGTTTCTGGCTTCTCTTTCCTTTCGTTCAATTATCTCCTTTCTTTTGGGGCATGCCATTGCCATAGTCTTATGCGACCCATAACAGTTCACGCATTTCTTAGTACTTTCCTTGCACTGTCTCCATTCGTGGTTCTTCTGTCCGCACTCAGAACATACTCCATCTTTCTCAGTGCAGTCACGCGTCAAGTGGTCCTCCATCTTATAGCAGCGGAAGCACATTTGAATATTAATATGTATCTTGCGTTCCATGTTCCCTAGTGGAATTCTCATGTTAAATATGAGCAGTCCTCGATGAAATATCTTTGCTGCCATATCAGTTGTTGCACACACCATTTTGAAGACATGTGTGAGGTGGCCAAATTTAATTATTTCATTTATTTTTATGCCTTCATGAATTTTTTCTATTTCATATTTCATTTCCTCTTTGTCATGGGAACCCACCTAAACGTCGACTTTCCTGCATATAATACTTATGTTTGCAGTTATCTGGGGCGAAACTTCGGGTGAGAGTCCTATTCCCTTTAATGTCTCTATTACTTCCCGGGAAACTAATTTTTCTATTTATTTTTTCTTTCTTGTAATTACCTCGTAGCCATTTGGGATGTCGAGGGCTACTTTTATCTGCCCAAATAATGTCTCACAGATTTTTCCTTTGTCCGGTTTGATTTCCTGGTCAATTGTCCGTAGAGGTACTCTCAGGCATTCCAGGCTGCCTCCTTTTCCTAGAGGGGGATGATCCCCCATCCTTCTGCTAGTCGAGCGCCTAGGCGCTCTTTTCTTCGTTCCTTCCTCCGAAGCCTATGTTTGTTTTCTTCCTTCCTCTCTAAATCTGTAAAAAAGGACAGTGAAAACGTTTCCTATCACCTAACACCCTATGGTTCCCTATTTACCTACTTATTTTAGCACTTCACGACCACCCTAGCTAAATAGGCCTAAGCTAAGAAGCGCCTCCACAGAATTTCGGGCTCGTGGTCTTAAAGACCCCACAGAATTTCGTGCATTTTTGGGGGGCTTCCTTCTGGGGTTCATTATACATTACTTTAAGTGGCTCTGGGCGCAGCGGTGGTCGTGTTACGTTGCTTTTAGTCGGTGAAGTAAGTGGAAGTTAAAGCGTGGAATAGGGATGAATTAAGGATGAATTACCCCTTTAAGGTAATCACCCCACCCACTGGAAACAGGAGGAATCTCCAATCAGTCCAGAAGGCGCATATATTTCTTCTTTCTTGAAGTTAACGTAATGGTTAGTCCAAGCACCTTACATTCTTTTTCGTATCTGTAGCGCTGTACAATCTACATATACATTTGAGATGCTCCTCCTGTACACGTGTACCATTTTAAATTTATCCCTGTTGGTTTTAATTTTTCATTTTTCTTCGTATCTATTATTGCTTCTTATCTCTTCTGCAGTCGTCGTAGCTTGCATTGGGCCGTTCTTGTAGGGGCAAACTATGATTGAAGTGACGTCGTCGGCAAATTGGATGTTCAAGCAGCCTTCATTTCTTGGTGGTGGTATATCTGCTGTGTAGATTGAATAGAGAGACGGACTCAGACATCCGTTTTGAGGCAAAGCCGCAGCGAGCTCGAATATTTCTTCCTGATGTCTTCCTATTTCCACATAAGCACGTCTCTCCATTACATAATCACATAAAATCCTTTCGATCTTGTTGTTCATTCAAAATCTGAGTATCTTGAGCTGTATACCTCTCTGTCATAAAGGGGCCTCCCCCACCCCCCACCTCTCTCCTATGCCGCTCCATGGGGGCCAAAGGGGGCGGGTCGGAAGAGCTGTTCTTTGTCTCCCACTTCTCTTTTCATTTCATTTCATAATTTCATTCCTGTTCATTCCTTCCCTGAAGATGACCTAACATGTTCGAAAGGTGGCTAGGAATAAAGAATAATGTTTTTCTCGCCTCGAAGCCTCCGTTAAAAAACTTGTAAGAAATATTAAGAAAATACAAATTAAGATAAATAACGCTGCCCCAGCTGTGGACTTCAATAGAACCTGCATATAACATGGCCTTTTACCTAATTATATATATATATATATATATATATATATATATATATATATATATATATATATATATATTGAGAGAGAGAGAGAGAGAGAGAAAGAGAGAAAGAAAAATTTACCTGTATCATGATGATTAGCGCTGGGTATAAAAATATTGATGTTATGACTGCTGTGCAACGCTCTGTAAACTATAAATGCTGTACGACATGACATGGGCAGCTGCAACGGGCACTACATAGCCGTAACCAGCAAGAAAAGAACAAAACAGGCAAGATTATGGAAGACCTGGTCAAGAGAATAGGGGCTTTGGTGAGAGAGGGGTCTTGGAGTCACCACCATGAATTTGGCCCTGAATGAGGACCTTCGCCACCACTAGTAGAAAAGGCTCAAGGGATAAGTTCTGACACTCGAGGCCAACAAGAACTGCTTAAAGAAGGCAAAGGAGCTCCTATGGAATCTGAAGCATCCTGGTGAGCAAGAAAGGAGCTGGTTCTTTTTAGACGAAAAGAACTTCACACAGGACAGCTGTACAACAGCCAGAACAACAAGTAGCCTGCTTACAATCAATGCGACCTTCCATGTATCATGGAAGACCAAGTTACCCCATCTATGACCGTTTTGGGGTGCGTCTCCAATCTGGGTGACGTCATGCTAATCTAAATCTTTTAGTAGGGTTTTAGGGACAATTCAGACGGCTATGTCCATCCGCTAGAATCTGTGGTCCAACCTGACCGGAGAGAGTTGATTATGGAAGGCCATATATCCAGAAATAGTCAGAAATGGTTGTCGGATAATGTAAGAGTATGTAAGGGAATCGACCCTCCCCCTTCCCCTTCACAATTGAGCCTCTGGTCTTTAACCAAAACGTCCTGGCATTTTGGGTTGGTGGCGTAGCTTGACCATTTAACCACCCCTCTCGCCCCTCGTCTCGAAGAGAATGTGAACGGCCGTCCGAGACCACATAATGCATTAATCAGCTCAGGTCTGACCCGAGACCCTAACATTGGTTAAATCAGCAAGATTTCCCCTAAGAGCTGGTATTCAATTTCACCGCATATGCGAAATTAGAGGAGCGTCGTCCTAAAGCCAGAAGTTACCCTTTAGGGTTAGTTGGAAGACGCGCTGAGAAAAACCTTTAGAGGAGGAGACGTAATGCAGCCTGTCCACGCAGCCCCCCTCCCTCCTTTCCCTGCCCCCAGTGGGGTATGGAAGTATAAAATCAAATAACTTTGGAAAAAAGAGGTAGATTACGTTAGTTATCAAGGCGACGAAGAACGTCAAGAGGCCCGGCTACCAACAGAAGGGACTAATAAGAAGCTCATCCGGAGCCAGTTCGTGGTGGTCACACCGAGCTTTAAGTTAACTTGATTTAAGAAGCAAGTTCAACTTACTCTCATCAGAGAAAACCCCCTATTCTGGTGTATCCCAAAGCACAGCGATAATCCTCGCCCTTGAGGAATACCACCGAGTGAATTTCCTCCAGCACTCCCCTGAGTCAAAGGATTCACGCATTGACTCATCGCTCGCCAGTACGAATTAATCCCAGAGTATCCCGAAGAGAAGAAGAAACATTCTTTCCCTGTCCCGTGGTGAGATCATTTCCTCCAGAAGGCGTACGTCCCTCCATCTGCCACACGCTCCAAAATCCTCTGTGGCTTTAAAGTATTTTGCCCGTCCGAGCACATCTGGGCGCTGATCCACGTGTCGGCCCGGAAACAACATTCTTGAGGTGTCAACTATTGAGTTCAAGGTCAGACTCAAATCCGATTCTCGAGGAATCGCGTAAGATATTTAAACCCCTGGTATATGTTTCGTTGATGTCAGTTGCATTTAAGATTAAAGTGAGTTGTGGGTCAACAATTACTATAAATTCAAGTATGTCATTTAGAAAGCCTCCCTTAAACTTTTTTAATTCATTTCTGTGTATTTAGTATGCTAAATTTAGTTGGTTTATTTTTTTTTTTTTAAATCAAGTTTTAGTTTTTTTTAGAAACAAATTTTTATTGAATCCTCGAAACGCTAAGCAAGGCACTAGGAACCCTCAAAGATTAAAGAAGTGATAATCAGATAAAACGTAATCACGGAGTTTGAAGTACGTAACCAACCCATACGTACGAACTCCAGCCATCACTCGGTCCTTCCTATACCACGACAGATAATTTCCTTGACTTTACCCGCGCAAATTTCTGGCCTCCTAATTCCACGTATTTTAATCCCATGGATTACTATGTGTGGGGCGCAGATGGGAAAAAGACCAACCGCTGTTCCTGCAACATCAAGAACGAGCTGGCGGCCAAGATTAACGAGGTGTTCGAAGATCTTCACAGGGGCACAGTGAGGAACGCATGCGACAAGATTCGGAGACGTCTTGAAGCCGCGGTTGAAGTTGAGGGCGGCTACTTTGAGTTAACTGTTGACAATCAGCCTCCTACATCTTTCTACCTTGATATTCTTCAATGCAAGATGACTCTAAATAAAACAGGTTTTTCGGGTTTCTGTTCAGGATCTTCAACTTGATGTCCCTCCACAGATTATTTAGCCGTGTGTTTAGGATCATTATCTTGTTTTAATATAAAACCTCGCTTTATATTCACAGCTCTGGTTAAGGTAATAAGGTTTTTCTCTAATATTTAACTATACATCGCAGAATCTATCTTTGTAATTATATGGATTTTCCAATTCCGGATGAACTAGAGCCGCACCAGACCATTATAATTCCACTGCCAAACTTTACTATTTGCCCGCATAGACCTGGGTTTCCTTTCTTCAAACACGACTCTAACTGTTCTTCCCTAAAACTTCAATTAGGATTTCGTCAGATATAAGAACACTGTCCTCCAAACAAGCTGAGTTCTTCTTATTTTCGTTGGCATTCTTTAGCTGGTCCTAGACATGCTTAGGATAAATTGAGCTCGATGTTCTCTCATCATTTAATTGAAATGGTATTCGTCGAACTCATTTACTGACTATATATATATATATATATATATATATATATATATATATATATATATATATATATATATATATATATATATATATATATATATATATATATATATATATATATATATATATATATATATATATATATATATATATATATTAAAGTTGAGCCGATTCCAGAATTTTTGCCGATGCCGATTCTGCCTAATATTTGTTTTGAGTGTATTATGGTTAATTTATTAGATACTTTATAATTAGTTTCCATAACTATATTACTCAACTGTTAGGCTGTTGGAAGCTTGGAAGCTAATAGACAAAGTAATGGAGTAATTTTAGTTGTTGTTTTTTTTACTTTTCAATAGCCATTGAGTTTATGGAATTTTATAGCTTTTGATGGAAGGTTTTAGGATACAAAATGAATATGGATCTTTACAGAATTTATTTAATTTCCTTTCATATTAGGAATAGCCAATATACCAAACAGCAACAAAAAATATATTTCTGTGATTCATCGAAATTCCCTAACTTGAAAGTTAAAGCCTACATCCAGTTTAGACTCTTCTAAATTGAAAAAACATGTTTCTTACACTCAATTGTGACGGTGGAGATGAAAGCATTTTATTAGCAACTTTTCCAAGCCCAGGAAATGCATTTATGTTTGCTTTCCACCCAAGTAGTGGATCCGTATCTCGTGGTTCCAATTGTAGTGAACAGTATTTCTCGAGTTCATTTCTAACAACATGTAAAGATGAAGATTGCCAGCAAAGTTTCTTTTTGTTTTCCTTTTCAACATTTGTGGTGGGACTTGACTCTGATGAAGCTATCAAATAATTCAAACACGAGTCAAAGTCAAAAAGAGCGGCACTTGCTCCAGCTTCCTCGTTTTGATTTTCATTTGTAGGTTCTATGTCAATGGAGGCAGAGCTTACATTCTCTTCAAAGTCTTCATAATTCTCTTTATCATTATGCATTTTTTTATGAGTGTCAGTCAAATAATTCTGGATTGAAATGAAATGGGTCTTTGAACCTTCTTCAGATCTTTTGAAAAGACTTTTTTTATATCTTGGATCCAACATGGTCGCTGCTATTAGATCTTCGTTTGCTTCATACATAGCAAATCTGCTGTCCATTGATCTTGAGATTGCGCAGACCGTGCTACCCAATTCACTTAACCTTGAATCTGATATACGATGGGCGGTCAATAAGTTTTGCAATTCGGATATAAGGAAACGAGATATGTGGAAAAGTGTTTTATTATTTTTCAATATAACTACCCTCGACTTCAATGCACTTGCGCCACTTGTCCCTGAGGCTTCGAATTCCCGACAACCAGGAATCTGCTGACTGCTGTTCAATCCACCCCTGGACGGCGAGCTTGACATCTTCATTGTCCCCAAACCGGCGTCCACGCAGTGCAGCCTTGAGCTGGCGGAATAAAAAGTAGTCGCTAGGGGCCAGATCTAGACTGTAGGGGGGGTGGTTGAGCTCGTCGAATCAGCACTCGCACAGGGCAGCTTGTGCAACTCTGGCCTTGTGGACTTTGACGACGTTGAAGTCGATCATGGGGCGTGAGGTTTCTAGGGACCAAACAAGCAGAGACCTTGGTCATGGAAAAATTGTCGTAGATGATGTTGATAACACTTCCATGTGATATTCCGAGTTCTCGCTCGACTTCTTCGACCTTCACCAGTCGATTTTCGAGGATCATCCTCTCCACACAGGCCACATTGTCCTCGGTCACGTATGACGGGCGTACTGGACGATGGTCATCTTCACGGGATTCACGACCATGGCGAAACTCCCTATTCCAGCGAGCAATGGTTGCATAGGAAGGGGCGGTGTTGGTGTACACTGCAACCATGCCTTCATGGATCTCTTTTGCATTCTTGCCTTCTTTGGTAAAAATTCGATCACTGCGCGGTGCTCAACCTTCTCCATTGTTGAAAGATTTTTGACTGACGATCGGCAATCAGCTGCTGCTTCTTAAATAGACGAGGCAGGAGCGTTTGGCTGCAGGTCCTGACTTGTCATAACTTGTCCTAACACCCGCACAAACAGCCATCCTCCTTCCTCTGTTTTGCCCTACCGATTCGAAAAACTTATTGATCGCCTCTCGTATTAGTGTCGCTCACGCCGGTGTGATATTTGTATGTGTTTATTTTGGGGTGGTGACCGCACCGGAGCCTTGCCATGGTGACACCTATTTTTGGCAATGGAGGGATTTTTCCTCTCGATTGATGATCGGGAAAATAGCGTTGGGGGGGCGGTTTGAACCAAGAGGTTGCGTGTCTTGCTGTGTTATGTGTGGGCATTTACGGGAGGGTCTTGGTGTAGTCACGTAGTGTGTCCTTGGAGTTGTGCCTATGTCACTTAGACGACGGGTATGGTTCAGGTATGTAGTGGTGTGGGTTTCTTGTACGGTGGAAAAGTTATGGTTGAGATGGTGTGTTCTAGCGGCACGACTTTGGTTCCATGCTGTAGGTAGTCAATCATGGTGTTTCGGGTGCAGCAGCACCTGTCATTAAGAGGCAGAGTCTTTTGTAGTGTAATGGGGTGAGTGTGAGCGAGGATTGGTGCCCTAGCTATTATGGCATAGGCATGTGTGGTTGATGGATGGATGGATGTGGTTCTTGTGATTGCTCGAACGAAGTGTGTCCATTTCGGTGTTAGCTTTGTTTGCCGCGGTTCTCGTGTGTTGGTAGAAATTTATTCTTCCTCATTATAGTGAGACACCACCGTAGGTGTTAAGGCGATGCGAGAGTGTTTGTTGGAAGTTGTGGAGAGATAAACCAGAGGATTTTGCAGGTGAGACCGACACTTGGTTCTGTTGCAGCCAACGTTCGAGTCTTGTGAGGTAGAGTTGTGAATTGTGAGCTGCCTGGGTGTGTTTGGAGGGGTTGTGCGAGAATGGTGAGGTCATTTGCGTAGCTGTAAGGTGTGATGGGGTCGTGGAGGAAGGGTTCAAAAGGGTGGAGAAAAGTACCGATCCATGAAAGATTCTGTTGTGTGTCTGTATACTGTCTCTAAAACTTTGTTTAAGTCTCCTGTTGCCATTACAGTCATGAGTTGGTCCATGAAGACTATTTTAATGAAGTATGTTTTTTTTTCACTTTTAAATCCCATCTGGCAACTGCCTACTAGGCCAAAAGTTGCTGTAATCACGCTACATCCTAACACAAGGCTAGATTAAAAAGCAAGTAAATAAATAACAAAGATAAAAAAAAGAATAAAAACTAAGAAAAAAGGTAAAAAACAACAACATATAAAACAAAAAACAAGATAAGCTAAAAGGCAACAAGAAGGAAGCGCGCTACGGTGTTGGGGGTAGGCCCGCGTCCTCCCGGCGTAGGAACATGCGGAGACATCCAACAAAGAAAGTCAAATAATGTAGAGCAGGCCAACCTCCTTGAAAAAGTCACATAGTCAACAAGTCTATGTAAACGAACCCGTTCCGAATACAAGAGAAAGCTATAGCGACCCCCCTCGTTGCGGTACCGGGGCAGGTAACCTGCGCCAAGATCACCCAGACAGGGACATTCAACATGAATGTGCCGAACAGTCTGGAAGAAAAAGCAGTCGTCGCAATAAGGCACAGGCGAGCGCTCCATCAAATGGCGGTGCATCCCAAGTGTGTGTGTCGAATTTGGTGACGACAGAAAGTAACCCAAAGCCGTCGTGGCATAGCACGTAACTTTAAGTTCTTCTTGAACGGCTCCCATCTTCTTTGCCAAGCCACGGAGAGGAAAGCCTATTCCTACAATATAATCTGTGTGAGTAAGAGAGAATCGCTGGTCTGGTCACCCATTCCTCGCAGACTCTTTGGCTCCCTCATTGGCGGGCTCAGTCCACGCAATTCCTACATGTCCAGCAACCCAGCACAAGATAATCTCGACATCCGCCCAGCTCGCAAAAACCGTGGCGTCACGGATATCGCGAACCAAGGAAGGCTGAGATTCCAATTCTCCGAGAGCACTCAGGGCGCTTTGTGAGTCGCTATAAATAGGGTTGAAAAAAAACAGGTTTTTTTTCAAAAAACAAGGTCTGCTGGCCAAAATGTCGCGTGCTCTCACTTATTCTTATTTAAGACCTTACGACCTTCAAAACTTTCATTAATTCACGGAATAACCTTGGGGGCACCTTGAAAATTCTATTATTCGAGGGAAAGTGCAAAGCAACATAAGGGTTCCAAATTTCGTTAGAATGGGCCGAATAGTTATGATGTTATTGCCAAAAGAAAAATAATTCTAGGGCTAACCTTGGCAGGACCTTTTCAATTATATCATTCTAAAGAGAATATAAAAGAACATAAGTGTTTCAAATTTTGTTAGAATCGGTCGAATAGTTATGATGTTATGAAAGAGAATGTCAAACAATATGAGGGTTTCAAATTTCGTTAGATTCGACTCAAAAGTTACACTGGGATCCGACCGACAAAGTGAGATGTAGAAATGAAAGCTGAAGAACAAGCTGAGAACTGGCCCAATGAATTTTATCCTGATTATGCAGTTGGATTGTATGAATTTCAGCTCAAGGATAGTCAACTTTTCCCACCTCACATGTTTTCTGAACCAGTTAAATCCAGCCTTTCTTCAAACAAGTGGTGGCATATAATGAATGTGAAGCAGAAGAAAAAAACAAGTGGGAAGAAATTGCCAGATGGAATTTGTTCATTTTTAGGGTCCGTCGTACATTCATGTCCAGCAAGTTCAGCTGCAATAGAGAGGTTATTGTTCTCCTTTATACTTATATGGAATCGAATGAGAAACAGAATAGGAGTGAAAAAGCGGAGAAACGAGTGAAAATCTACAAATAATTAAAAGGAGAGCAAGATACAGAATGGTAAATGGTGATGTCTGATAGTACAAGTTAAGAAGGGTTCTTTTTGTATTAACAGAGGTAATTTTTTGTTTAGTTTTTTTCCCTTTATATAATTATGAAGAAAAAGTGTTTATTTATTTAATATAAGAATTAAAAAGTGTGGCTGGATTAAAATTGAATGTGTTGTATCATTATCCTTTATATCAAAGCAAAAATTAGAACACGAGCAAATGAGACGAAGAACTTCCGATCAAGATTATGTTTGATGTTATTCATAATTTTTTTAGAAAGATGTTTATGGTTTTAACATTTACCTTATGTACATATATAGACCTTATTTAGCAATAGGATATTAAACTAAATTTCTAAATATAAAATATTTTCTTTTAAAACCCCTAAACCCCAACTTACGTGGAACGTAATACTCTCGGCGCTGTAGAAGTTCTGGGAGCAGAGGCGTGGTGACAAATAGTCAAAAGTTGTACCCTCCAGGCTGGCGTCCTGGTCAGAACCAGGGACATCACTGGCCAGAGAGCTATACCGAGTTCTCGAATGAGTTTCCTAGGCCTAAGCCGAAAGGGCTTAGGGTATGACTAGCGTGCCTCGGTAGGATAGGCACCGGCGAGATCTGCTACAGATGTAGTGCGAGCTGTTGGAGACTGAGGGAGGAACCAAGCTCGCGCGTACAGGCAAATTGTGGAGTGTGTACTGTGCAGAGAAAGAGTGGCATCTCCCTCTCATCGACAAGTAGGCTCTCAATGGGGGAAGTAAGCAAGTCACCTGACGCCAGGCGGAGGCCGGTGTGTTGGATCGAGTCCACATTCCGCAAACACACTCGGATGCAAATCCGTATTCGATCTTGTAACGAACAAAGGATCAATGGAAAAGTAAGGCAGTAAACATATCAGCACCCTAGGTGCTGAGCGTCACGGAACGAAAAACGTCCACGGCGCTAGCACAAGAGACCCTAATGCTGCGAATATGAGCTTCCAAGGTGAGGCGTCGGTCAAAACCAAGACCAAAGAAACTGCGAATTCACCACTTCCAGGCGAACCCCCTTTAGAAAACAAGTCCGGGATAGGGTGGAGCCGTGAATGGCGGCAGAAGTGCACCGCCATAGTCTTGGCCAAAGAAAACTAAAATCTATGCGCTTCGGCATTAGAAGAAACGCGGTTCGATGCTTGTTTGTTGTAGTCGACGCTCCAGATTTTGCATCTCGGCCCCACCAAAAAAATCGAAAGGTCGTCTACATAAAGCGTAGTGAGTACATCTTCTGGCAGCACGTAAATGATACCATTGATATTCTCAAAGCAAAGTGTGTGATACTGAAGACACTTCTCTGCGTCACACCCTCTTCCTACTCCATTGAGCCAGAGCGGACTCCTCCACCCATATTCGGAATCATCAATCATGCAAAATTAGGAAATAAAGATTAGGAAGCGTCATCTCGCCCCCATCGTCTCCATTATACCGTATCGCCATGCGGTATCATGGGCCTTCTCCATATCGAAAAAAACCGTGGGGTAGTGCTGTCTACGAAGAAAGGCCTCGTAGACGGTATTTTCCATTCGGAGCAGAGCATTCGACGTGGAGTGGAAATTGAGGAAACCGAATTGTGCGGGACACAGTTTGCCTCCGCTGGCCAGAAAAAAAGGCTAGTCTAACATTTACCAATTTCTCCCTCAACTGTCATACACAGCAGGTTAGAGAAATTGAGTTAAAAAGGGGGTGGGGCAGAATGATCTCTCTACTGGTTTGAGAAAAGAAGGCGCAATAGCCATTCGCCAGAAGTCTGTGAGCACACACTCTGTCCATATCCTGTTGAACAAATTTAACAAGAAGGCCATGCCTCGCTGACCAAAATGTCGAAACATGGCATACAGGAGATCGTCCGGACCAGGAGCGGTGCCCGCGCATGTACTGAGAGTGGAATGCAACTCACTCAATGGGAGTAAAGTTTAGTTGGCGGCCTTCCGCAACCTCACGAAGCGCATTGAATGCTGGCAGAGCAGCATCACCGCTAGAGAATGTGTAGAAAGCGGGGTCCGAGATTGCGCTCCTATTTTCCTAGAGAACGCGAGGGGGATCCTGCAAGAACTTGCTCCAAATTCTTTTAACTCGCTTCCACACCTCTGCAAGAGGGGTCTCATCGTTAAATGAAGACACCTATGCTCGCCTGGAAGACCGGCGGGCGGGCTTCGAAACATACCAAAACCTAGCCCTCACTCGACGAAATAATTTACCCACAGTGAAGTTGTTCGAGTGGTGCTCATAGCACATGTAGGGCTATCGCTTCTGTCTGGGGGCGGTCTCACACTCAGGTAATCATCAAGAAAGCAGAACGTGTGCAAAACGGCTAGAAGTTCTATGAATAGTAATCAGGTCTACCGCGATGAGTTTGCTGGAGAAGAACTCAACGGCCTCATCTATCGAACTAAATTCCTTGCATGGGACAGACATTCAGGACACCTATCAGCAGCTGGTCGATTAGGTCGGCAAAGACTTGACCTCTGAGATTGATCGAGTAGTCTGCTCAGAGAGATTCTACCATTCAAATCCCCAAGCAAGAGGAAGGGTATCGGCAATCGAGCCTCGACGTGGCGGAAGTCCCCCGCTTCAAAGTCGGCATCCTCCTGCCGCCCCCCATCCCATGGTGGTGAGGTCGCAAAACCCTTATTCACCAGAAAGGTGGGTAAGGGGCACGCGCCCAGCAAAAAGATAAATAATTAAAAGCGGGATGAGAAGGGCTTCGCAGCAACTCCTAGTTGGCCCGGAGTCCATAGCAATTCCATTGAAGGAATTTGCCTTCCAGGCTTAGCTTGGAGGAAATGGGGGACCCTCTTCGAAAAGAAAACCTTCACGGGAATGGCTGAATGCTTCTCGGAGGAAAAACTCTAGGCACTGTTAGCCGAACATTGTGCTGAATGCGCTGTCACCTTCGAGAACTTGTCTGGGCAGGTTGGGCTCGCCACGTGTCTTTTCCTTCCTCCGCCTTAAATCTTAGACAGGCGGATCAGCTTCGTGGGTGTGGGTCACTCCTTTTGAGGATCCACCGTCCAGAAGCAACCCAGCCCAGCCTTGGATGGGAGCATTGGGCTGAAGCTTCTTTAGTTCTGTCCTCCTTTCGAGAAGCAGCTTTAGGAACCCCGGAAGACGGTTTTACGACCACCTTCAAAGATGTTACACCCTGTGAGGTGGAGGCGCGCGTCCGTTTCGCCTTATGAGAAAGGGTCACGCTGGAGGAGGAGTGGAGCCCTGGTTTTCGCAAGGCTGGGTGTGAGCCTTGTGCCGCCAAGTCTATCAGGGGAGCGCCCAGGGTGAGTAGAACCCGCAGAAGAGTTCCTAATGAGCGCGGAAGTGACCGTGCTCGTAGCCCTGGTGGGGCCAGTAGCAGATCCTCGCAAAATGAATCGGGAAGAAGCTCTACGAATTGACACACTTGTCCATACAAGATTTGGACTAATATTGTGCGTCTTAGAGCAACTTACACGGACTTCGGGTAACTCCGAATTTGCACGTCTACAGGAGTGATTTCTATAGGCGAAGTGATTGTAGTAGTAGCACATCCTCGGCAGTGACACAAATGCCTTCTTGCGGTAGCGATACCGACCGGTACGCACTGATTTAGGGAGTCTGACATAGTCGAACGTGACGAAGAGTGTAGGGGTGGGTCTCGAGTCCCCTCCCTGTTTTCTGATCACACGCTCGACCTTGACCACTCTTTGGTCGGCCAGCTGTAAGTTGATGACATCTAGAAGGTAGTGGTCCCTTGTGTAAACCACTCCTTTCAGAAAGTTCATGGTAGAGTGCGACGTCACACTCACTAGCGTGACATCAAGTATCCGAAGGGCACTAATCATGGTCGCCTCGGAGGGATTCAACGCATTTGACAGAAGACTTCTGTCCGAGAAATGGGTCACCTTCGGCTCTCTACCAATCGTGCAAGCTAACGCTCTTCTCTGATGAAACATGTTGGCATCACTGGCGGTAATAACCAGAAAGCATTTCAAGCCAGTGGGCTTGAAAACACCAGCTAGTCTCACAATACGAGACCGTGACGTAATCGAGGTTCCGCTCGGCACACTTTGACTTTGTTCTTTGTCTGGAACTCCCCACTCTGGGGAGCATCGTGGCCAGACGTGCCGCTCTTGGCCTGGTCGCTTGCCGAAACGGCAAGCTCCTGAGGAGAAAGAGGAACCCTTAGTCCTCTTAATATTTTGCTTATTTCTTTTCTTTTTTTCGAGATTGATGAACCCTCTTGTCTCTACCACCGGAAGGAGCCCTCAGGCCAGATGGACCGGCTTCAACAAGATACTTCACCTAAATGGAGAAGGTCTTGGTTGTCAGAGGGGCATCAGGCGGGGGAGTAGGTCCCTCCTCTCCGTGTGAGTCTTCGACAGCCCGAGCCGTCTGAGGAGAAGCTTGCACCGGGGCGAGTTCAGTGTTTTGCACCGAGCCAGGGTTCGACTCCATGGAAGATCCTGCCGTCTGGCACTGGGGTACCTCCAGGATCCTGTCCATCTCAAAGGGGCCTCCATGTGGCATCTCCCCCCCCCCAGTCATCCCAGATCCCATTCGAGGTACATTTTGTCATGTCTATAACCGACTAACTGACATCCGTTGGGGGTACAGACTGACGGGTATTTCTATCCCTTGCCCTACTAAAGGGGCTAGCCCTATCAGCCACTTCTACCGGAAGCGGTCAGCTCTGGGCTGCCTCCTTGCTCTCTTGGCAGTCCCCTGTGAAAGTAAACGGGTAACTGCCCCTGTAAAGGACATGGAGTCGCTCAAGAGCACCTCCAGAGAAGGGGTTGAGAGTGAGTGCTCCGCACCTGTAGGCTTAGGAGAAGAGTAAGCCTCTTCTCGGTAGAAGAGGGTTGGAGGAGCCCCTGAAAAAGCACAGGGGGATCTCCTTTTTTGACTTGGGATGGTAAATGGAATGTAGGGAGAATAGAGTAAATAGTAGATTTTTGGAATACTTTGACCACAGATATAATGTGAATTTCAAAACCTTATCATTATTGGATATTTCTTAAAAGCACTAATTACCTCTGATGTTTAGTTCCACTTATATAGCAGGAACAATTCTCTTTGGCATATCACTAACCGTGTGAGCATTTATATTAAGCTTTCCAAGTCAGTGTGTTAATCCCCACACTTTGACCGAGGGGTTACCCGTATTCAGGAATGTTAACTTTATTCTCCGAAAGATGCAGTGCGTGGCTATTGAAATTAGAGAATCTTGGATATGTGACGTTTATTTGACTAACGCGAACTGTGACTAGGTGAAGCCGAACGAGCGAAACTCTTTCTTTTCCTAAAATGTATATTTCTCTCTTCGAAATAATACATTCTCACACGTTTCTCGAGGCATTAATAGCCCTTTTATTTCGGTGTAGGGTTACCAAACTACTTGACCTACCTCTACATCCTGTTCACTGAGAGTTTCAGTCCGTACTCAAACAGGAAGTTGCAGTTTTAGTTTCACAATGTATTATTATGTATAACATTCTCAGCTACATCGATAAAATTGTGTACTTAGATGCATTTGCGCATTCAACCAAATATTTGTTTGTTGGTGCAATCTGGATTATCTCGTTTGCTCCCACAACCTACTAAGGCAGCCAATGGGGCCCTGAATTCGTGTATTGTAGTCTGTCTAGTGGGTCCAGAAGTACCAAAGTTCCCATTAAACTTCCTTCCCTCGTGAACTATAATACACTGAAGAGGAAAGTTACAAGAGAATTTTAGAGGAAATGGGAAAAATCTTAATATCGAGCCCATTTCATCCTTGTTGTGTGAATAGATCGAAACATTTAAAGAAATTTTCGTTTATTTTACCATTTATAAAAGTTAAGGTTTTAAACTTGAACTTCACAATACTCTCTCCCCCTCAACCTATTATTTTCACACCATATATTTTTCCTGTCGGAAACAGGGTAGGCGCGAGGAAGTATGTGTAAGGGCAAAAATGAATTTTGGTGTTTAGAGAAAGACGATCTCCCCACAGCTCACCTTTCATGGAAAATCCCCAATATATATATATATATATATATATATATATATATATATATATATATATATATATATATATATATATATATATATTTGGTTGTACCACCTAGGAAAAAGAAAGATTGATTGGAGCTAGTACTTTCGTTATCTTAATAACATTTTCAAACTCACAATGGTTTATGAAGTAGAGAGACACCGTATTTATACAAAGAAATGTTTTCCCTATAAAATCAGATGGTCAGATTTTTTATGACCTCTGATAAGTTTGATTTGAGGAAGAAAGAGAAGGATTGGATCTAAAGAAAACAAACTGGAGCTAATATTTACACTTCTCTCCTTTGTGCTGGAGATTAGGAACGATTCAAAGATATTTCTGCTAAGAAAATCATTTATATGCATTATGGTATCTGCTTTTGACCAGTTAATCTGGTTACCCATCTTAAGTCTGTGGACTGCCAAAGCATTATTTGTATATCCTTTAGATACTGCATTTCGATCATGCTTAATTCTTACAGAGATTTTTTTAGAAGTTTGACCTACTCGTACATAAAATAAATTACAATCCAAACAAGGTATACTATATATTACATTATTATCATTCCTTGGGCTGTGTTTTACTAACATATTTTTTATGTATAATTTTATTTAAAAATTACAATGATTTAACATTGGTACTGCATACAAGAAATTATCATGGTAAGGTAAAAGTAATATGTTGTGTAAAGGTTCTGTTTTCCTTAACTTGCGGTTATAGAATGTTTTTTTAAGTTTAAATTATTAACTTATAATATTAGTCTTCTTGAATCTTTGTAAATTTCTGTAGTACTAGATGATGGGTGAAACATTTACCCGAAAGGTTGTACAATCAAGTAAACTAAAGCAACTTCCTGTTTTTCGTCATATCCTTCATCCTGCAAACTAAATTACAGCTCAATAGGAGAAGCCATTATCAATATATATATATATATATATATATATATATATATATATATATATATATATATATATATATATATATATATATATATATATATATATATATATTTCGCCTTGATCAATTTCCTTTGGCAACTTTCTATTCTTCTTACTGTCCTTTTTAGTCCATCTTGTAGATGGTAGATCACTTGTCCTATATTCATCTCTCTTTCTAATAAATGCGTTTGGTAAAGACCAAACTTAAATTGCTAAGCTTTCGATCATCTTCGGAGCGTCTTTATGTATTCTTTCCTCCTTTACCAATGAAGTATGGTGGAGTCAGAATCGGGTATACTGAAAGAAAAATGTTTTTATGGGATATTTATTCCTCCTCGCTAAACGTAACGTCAAAGGAAACGAGCCAATCCAGTGAGTGGAATTTTAAAACAATTTTAATGTTCTATTCCATCTCGTGGCCTGAGTGTTGATGGTTGGCTTCTTTTCGTTTATTAAGATGGCTTCTAAGAGGTTCAGCCTCACTTTATTTCCTTCTTTTCTTTTAATTGTGGTGTTTCCAACTAGAATATCTCTAATTAGGTTGATGCTATGCGCGTTCTCGATATGATTTTTAAGCCCTCCGCTTTGCAGGTGCATGATTAAACGCCTCGAAAGGGTAGTGGTTGTCATGCCAATATATTTTGAGTTATTATAAAGCTTGCAGTCTGTATTGCGGCAGATTTTTTTTTTTTTTAGGAGCCCATCTGGCGACTGCCCACTTGGGCATTTATTGGGGCAGATGTACTCTCGTAAACTATGTTTGTTGACTTTAGATTCGAGGAGTTTTGGCAGCTGTTGTTTTTCATAAGGAAATTGTTGACTTTTGTCGTTTTATAGTATATAATAAGTTGAATTTTGTCCACTTAATTCTTAATCTTGATGTTACGGTTGACAATCACCTTGATTTTTTTTCGTCTATTTTATAGGCCGGAGACATCTGATTTCTGTAATACGCTTTGATGCTCTTTACTGCTTCCTGATTACTTTTAGTTTTATCCGTATCTTTGAATTGCATACTTAAAAATGATTTGAGTTGATTCTCAATCATGCTGTTCGGGAAACCGTTGTTCATGAGTGTTTGTTTTACGCGGGAGAGCAGCATTTGTATGCTCGGCGGATGTATGAGCAGATTACACTTTTTTTTGTATCTTTCAGGACATTCACTATCCGCGTTGAAGCATCTTCCAATGTCCGTATTTTTTCTATATACTTTTGTGATATAGCAACTATTGATGTTTGGTACCTCAACGTCCCAAAAAGGGAGTTTATTGCCCATGCTTAATTCACAATTAGACGACCACTGGAAGGCAATCATAGACACCATAAAAACTTCTCGCGACATCTACACGCCACGCAAAACATACAAACGCATCAAACACTTTACCTTCTTCATAAATACACAAAGACTCATCATGATATACAACAACCACTATGGCAGAGGACTACAACAACGCAATATCACACTCCTTCGTGCCCGCATCCTCCGGTGCGTGCTGCTGGACGGGAACCGTTAGTGGGGCGAGGTCATCCGCATGGCGGAAGACGCTCGCTGCGCTGACCCATCCTTCTTCTGGCGGCACATCAGAAGTATGATGGGAACGGACCCTCCCAAGCCCATAAAACTACAAGTTAACAAACAGACACTCACAAACACGAATGATATCCTCGATGCATTTAGGTCCCACTGTGACCAAGTACACTCACATAGCCAACCCAAACCACACGCACAAGATCACTTCTAGCTTGTTCGACATCAAGGTGCTCGACAACTCAACCACATTAACTACTCCAGTCACTATCGAGGGAACAAAACACTACATTAAAGCTACACGTAAACGTGCCCCGGGCCCTTCCCGCCTCCTAACCACAATCATTCATCGCTTGCCAGAAATCACCTACCGAACATTAACACACCGCTACAATGCATTTCTAGCCTCTAAGTATTTTCAGAAAATATTCAAGGCCTCACACAACATTCTACTCCATAAACAACACAAAGACACAAAACAACCAAACAGTTACAGGCCTATTGCTTTCCTAGAGCAACTAGGCAAAATACTAGAACGCATAGTGAATAACTGCCTACGGAGCTTTCTGGAGGAAGGAAACTAGTTCTCCCCTTGTCAGTATGGCTTCAGAAGGGGCCGGTCTACCAGCTCGGTGATCACTATCATTCACGACATCATACAAAAAGCACGACAATCACGACAAAAAAACACTCACTATCAGCAAGGATGTCAAGAAGGCCTTCGACAAAGTGTGGCACGCGGCGCTTCGTTGCAAACTTGCCATCAACATGGAGCTGCCTCTCTGCACAAGAAGGCTCCTATCACACTACCCTGCGGATAAGGAATGTCACATACGTCACAACAATGCACTATCACGCCCATTCACCCCCACGCGCTGGGGTACCACAGGACAGCGTAGTGGCGCCCACACTTTTCATAATTTATACAAATGACACTCCACGCCCTGAAGTAAACTGCACACACACACACACACACACACACACACACACACACTCTGTCGTACTCAGACAACTAGACCATTCTCATCTCCAGCGTGCGCCCTGGAATACTTGTTCGCCGGGTACAAATAATATTAAATGAAAAGACAGAGTACGAGGATACGTGGCTCATAACCACCAATCCTCAGAAGACACATATGACACTATATGGAGCGCAAGACCACTACATCCAGAACATCCAGATACACGATCACATACCTGACCAACATTACCCAGCCCCCATAAAACTTACATACAAACTCACAACAAAATTACTAGGGGCAACATTTGACAAGTAATTACACTTTCACACACCAAAACACCACACAAACCGAAGCCAAACGAATGAACAACATACTGAAGAGTTTTTACCCCAGCAGTAAAAGGATGCAGCTGCACATATACAAAACACTACTCAGCCCAATACTTACATATGCACCAATTACACTAATGGCCGCAAGCCACACTTGGCAGAGGAGTGCACAGCGCATACAGAACTTCGCACTGAAGCGCGCCTGTCGCTCTCCTCTGTACACGAGAATGTCGACACTTCACGACACAAACAAACTAACTCCTCTAAATACATATACTTGTACAAGACTAACTCGACAACTTGAGAAACTAGAGAGAGACCCCATTTACAACCACGGCACCACATACAGTATGGTGCTGCATGGGAACGCAAATTCCTATCAGCAAGAAACCACCAGTTGCCAGAACCATTATACACGTAAATAGTAGCATCGCAATAAGTTTTCCTTGATTCTAGAAGACACCGCCGCGCCGAAGTGTCCCAGACACTAAGCCACCAAGTCTCGACGATCTAGGCAAGCCCCCTATCTAGCAAGAATTAGACCCTCCCGAACCGATTCTTCAATGCTGCCAGTCCAAACACCACACTATAACATACAATCGTCATATACTCAGCACCGATGTATAGCCACCGACCTTTAATATCTTCCTATCCCCTCTTGAGTTAATTTACGAACCACTCCTCTTCGACTGAAAACACCTCATGGATACACATAGGAATCCCTCGCCTTTTCTTCTATAATACTTTGCCTTTGTCTTTGATTTCTCTCGGGACGGCACCAGAAAGCAAAACCCCCAAACTGGTAACAAAAGCCATAAAGAAGCTATCCCATTACGCCCAATTACCTCTTGCATTGGCTTCCATAGTTATAAGCTACCCAAATGGCTGGCTGGAATCTATCAAATGCGGTGGGAAAAATCTCTCACTGACATATTATCTACTCATCGGACCTTATTTCCAAAATTAAAATCTTGACCTCAGTGGTAAAGAACTTAAGCTTTGACGTAAATAGTTCTTTAACGAAAGTCCCGGTCGATAAAGCGCTTGACGTGTTATCGAGATTTCTTTCCAATTTAGATATTAACCTACCTTTACTGATCCCCCCCAAATTATTAAATTAGTGCGCTTATGTGCAACGAATAATGTATTTTCAACTGAAGATAAGTTTGTTCGCCAAAAATATGGCCTAAGTATGGGTAATACCCTTTCCCCCATCCTATGCAATCTATTTATGGAAAACTATGAAATGACCCTCCTTCCTAGGATCCACTCCTAACCTTTTATCTGGTTCCGATATGTAGATCACATCCTGTCAGCATGGCCCATAGACAACAACAATTTCATTGAATTTTTCAACAACCTGAGGAGGTTACACCCATCAATAAATTCAAAGTAGAATGGGAACAGAACAATTCTCTACCGTTTCTAGACGTAAACATCCACCGTTTAAATAATTATATTTAGTGCTCAGTCTATCGAAAGCCTACACATTCAAATGCTTACATACATTTTTTCTAATAACATGGTTAATCTGTTTAGATATCTGTTATTTCGTCCCTCTTCCTCCGAGCCTATAGAACGTGAGACCCAATCTTCCTTCAGGATAAAATTAACCACCTTATCTGCAATTTAATTGAACTAAAATACCCAATTCACCTCATAAATAGATGCCATTCGAAGTCACTAAAAAACTTCTATTCCATTTCCACACCGCGAAAGGTCGATTTAAAAAAAATGTATTAGTTTCCCATATGCTCTAGCCTTGGCCCTCCTAAAATCATATGCGAACGGAAGTAACATAAATATTACTTTTAAAAGTTTCTAATACCATACGAAAATCTTCGACTAGACAGCGTCCAATCAATCGCGATACTGGAGTATACAGCATACCATGCCATAATTGCAATTTGGCATATATCGGAGAGTCGGGCCACTATAATATGAGGATGAAAGAACATCAAACCAATATAAGAACATAAGAAAAACATAAGAAAAGAAGGAGACTGCAAAAGACCATTCATGGCCTACACTTGGCAGCTCTTTAAACACATGCAAAAGCACGACCATAGAATTGATTTCAACCAAGCAAAAATCATTTATAAATAAAACAATTATATTGAGAGGAGAATTGTGGAATCCATCATCATTAAAAAATTTGATAATTTCAATTTATCTGAAGGACAATACAAATTTAATAAATATATATCGAATAAAGTGGCCAATTGTATTTATAAACCCCGGAACCAATGGTTCTCAGAGATTAGCAACTTTCCAGATTGTTTCCTGTTTCATTTCATTTTGTTTAGGATGTGGCTTACCTTATATACATATACTGTGTTCCTTGCCTAGTTTCTTCCTTATTAGTTGAAAATGGCATCTTGCCAAAACTAGTCTGATATATACGAGTATCACGCTAATGTAATATTTTCCATTCCCAATCTCTCTCTCTCTCTCTCTCTCTCTCTCTCTCTCTCTCTATATATATATATATATATATATATATATATATATATATATATATATATATATATATATATATATATATATATATATATATGCCGATCCTGACACTGCTCGAATCAGCAAAGATCTTTTGTAGGAGCTCGGTTAGGAAATATTGCCTATTGCTTCATCCTCCAAATTTTCCTGACTTTGCTCCTTCTGATTATTACTTGTGTAGGGCATTACAGAACCATTTAGATGGTCTTAGGTTGACATCAAGCGAAGAGGTTGAAAATGAGTTGGATTCATATTTTGCCTTAAAACCTGAAGAATTTTACAAACGTCGCATAAATAAGCTCGTTGGCAGATGGAATGAGGTTCTAGGAAGCAATGGATGTTATGTTTATGATTAAATATTTCCTTAGTCAGAAGTTTTTTTCATTTTTAATATGTACCTTAAAGACGGACATTACCTACTTTCGTTCCAACCTGAATATATATGAAGTGATCCATGTGCACAAAAGTTGTGCTTACTCATTTACTCGTTCTTTCTTAAACTTAGGTATCGCCTAGCGACTATGTGAGCTTCATTTATCTCCTTTTAATCCCTGTCAACACAAGACCCCTAAAACTATTATTTATTGTCTCTTGACTTGTAAACCAATAATTCTGCTTTCCAACTTCGTTATCTTTCTCCCTGGGCCTCTCTGTCAAATTCCTTGGATACACGACCTCGCTCTATCTCTCTCTCTCTCTCTCTCTCTATATATATATATATATATATATATATATATATATATATATATATATATAAATATATATTTATCTTTCTCGCTCTCTCTCTCTCTCTCTCTCTCTCTCTCTCTCTCTCTTTCTACACATATAAACAAGAGGCATTATGCTCATGAGATCAGATCTGCAGTAACCACTTCCGCACGAGTCCGTGGCGCTCGCGTACGGTGATGTATACGACATTTTATTTAAATTTAAATTTTTCATTTATTGCATTATTCATGTTATGTTTAAATTTTGCCTATTCTTATAATGTTTGTTCATGCTGAGAATATCTTTCAAATAATTAAATAAAAAAAATTACATATTGCTTACTCACCTAAATGCAATGTTTATTTAGTAGGCCAACTATGAAACATTCTTCATCACTGATTGAAATATAAGTGTCACTATCACTAGTATCATTTGATTCATTGTCACTGCATGGGTTTGAAGTCACTATCTTCATGATTATCACTATCGCTTGAAGACATCGTCAAAATATACAACAAAATTAAAAGTTTATGCTATATATTTTCTGCAATCAATCACGAATAATTTCCAACTGGCATAGAACATGGTTTTGCCTTGAAGGGATAAACAAACCCCGCCCACAAAGTGTTTTTATTGGTCAGTTGAGAATGACGTTATTATAAGACAGACACTTCGAGTAATGGTCAGGAATGTTCAAAGCGTACTGCGGCAAAATTACAGAACAGAAAAACAATCATTTATTTCATGACGATAACCCTTTCGTCATCGGAGACATGCGCGACAGTAGGCGTGACTAAAGCAGTTTCGTCATCGTAATCGAGCACACACTTCTGCATTGTTGTGATCCGTCCACTTCGGTGGATAGGATTCACAAAGCCCTTCATCATAAATATCTCAAATTCCAAATTAAGTTATTTTTATCAAGTCGTTTATAAAAATCCAAATACGATTTTATTTGGTCGGACATCCTCAAGAATGAACTCGAATCATGTAGCAGAGGTGGAATGTTGTTCTAACCCGGAACTAACTGTTGGTTGATCAAACTATCAACCAACCGACCCCTCTCGCTATATATATATATATATATATATATATATATATATATATATATATATATATATATATATATATATATATATATATACATATATATATATATATATATATATATATATATATATATATATATATATATATATATATATATATATATATATATATATATATGATGAAAATTAATGCAATATCGCAAGAAAAGATGAGGAATTGAACCACATTCTCCGAAGACAATTTAATTCAGAACAGTTTTGGTGTATCTCACACCCTTTTTCAACTGACACTGGATAGAAAATATAAGAAAAGTACTTACAAACATAACACAGGGTCAGGTTGTGAAGAAGCCTCCCTTCCTGTCTCTAATTCGTATGAAACCAAACATGGAATTTAATTTATTTGACTCTTCCTATATCTTCCAATTTATTTTTCTTCCATCTCACCATACCTTTATTGTGGAAAGGGTGAAAGATTAGGGGAGATTCTTCGATCTCTCCACACGTCCCTAACACTCTCACTTCTCACTCTTTGCATTTGCAGTTCACTCATTCTCACTTCCCCTAACTCCACCAGTCTTCTCAAACATATTTTCGATAACTTCCATAGTGAGTTGCCCTAGTTGGAGTTTGCTTCATTTGTGTAAAAATAAAATAAATAAAACACTTTCTCCATCTAAGCCTCTCTAATATTTTCAAGTCCTGCTCTTCTAGTAGGGTCTCATATCTTCTTCTCCCTGGTAAAGGAGGCAAATGCTTCCAGAACTATAAGATTAGACGAGGCACGAGTTTTCTGATGCAAACCGTGATTTTCGTATTGAGAAATAGATTGCGACCAAATCCGCATTATCCAAATTCTGGCTCGTAATAAGTATTTGTGGTTGCGTCAGCCTCGGCTATATTTGGATCACAGAACTTTAATGCCTGAAGATCTGCATCTCTCTTGCGATTGTTTAACGCATTTTCTTTAATTATAGAAGGTGTGTGGTAACACTAATCATTGCCACATATGTGTTCCGTGAAGGGGTGTAAGAGTTTTGTACTTGTATGACTGGTTGGCATCTTGGGGCACGTGCGCTTAATAAGACCGGCTACTACTGAATGCGGTTTGGATTATAGTGATAGTCAACTGCCGCCGAGTGTCTGCATATAATTTCTTGACCATTCTTTACTTTCAGACCATACTTTGACCATTCTTATATTTGGCCAGGTGACTGCATATGATTCGTTGACTATTTTTTACTTTCGACGAGTGTTGGCAGATGATTTGTTGACCTAACTTAAGCTTTGCTGGTGTTTGCAGGTCGCAAATCTATGCGAACCGACCGTCCCATTTCCCTCTTGCGACGGGACGAAAAGGCAACCGCTCGCAAGGCCTTCCATTCTATTGGGTATCTTTGCCTCAGCCGGTTATACACACATTGGCGATTCATAGTTCTCTAAATCGGTCGTTTGTCTTATATAATTAATTCTACTCATCCCTGTTTTTTTTTGAAGGGGGGGCATAGCTCATCTCTCCCAATCTAAACACTTTTGCCTTCAGAGTTAATATCAGATTGTAAATATTAATATACTTGGTGCTTGGTTGAATTGAAATCAAGTGTCACATGCTATTTATAAGGTGTACACAAAGTAAATTGAAGATTGTTAAATATATACATGATTTTAAGGTACCATTGATCTCCCGTTACACTTTGTTCCTTGAGTTTTGTCTGTGGGATATTACCCTACTTTCCCCACAAGTGATGACCCGGCATTCGAAATCCAAGATGGTTAAAATCTGAGGAGGCCATAAAACTTTGAGAACTGATCTTATTAAGTCTGTTTACTTTTTGGTCGGTGACGAGGCTCTTGATTCGAATATTTTACATTCCCAAATAGATGAAATATTTCGATAAAATTCTTTCTTTAGATGAAATAAAGGAAAGTGACGAAAATAAAAGAAAAAAGAAATCATGGTGGCCTCTGTGATTACCATAGAAATTAGAAGGGGAAAAGTGTCTTGGAGAGATAAACGAGACTAAACCATCAAAGGCTTCTAGTCAATCGAGCGAAATTAAGCTTCCGAAAATTTATCTACCAATATTTTCCGGAGATATTCTGGAGTGGACAATTTTTTATCACCTCTATTATAGAACCACTTATGTTTTGAATATAACCAACTCAAAATATGCTTATCTTAAATAATAATTTAGAAGAGGAACATTGCGCTTGCTCGATGGGTTTACCATTTCTGGTGATCACCATAACGAGGCTGACGAATTGCTAAAACGTACTTAAGGAGATAAAAGCGAATCATTCAAAGCCATATATTATATATTGAATTCATGACTTAGAGCAGTGGTTCTCAACTGGTGGTCCATGGACCACTAGTGGTCCATGATGACTTTCTGGGTGGTCCATGGGACTTCCACTATATTTAGTAAAACTATATTTATTCGATAATATTTTCATTCCTTGATTGGCAGCTGCACTCTTCATGTGTTTATAGTTTATGGTGTTTATGACACATGGTGCTTTATTTGCGTGTATTATTACGATTTACGTTTTATCATTATTTTTGCCAAACTCAACTTATAACTGATATATTTCGTTGCTCTGCCCACAGATCTAAAGAAATAACAATGGCGGGAAGGATTGTTAAGCGCAAGTATTCAGAGGCCTACATTGAATTTGGCTTCACTTGTCAAGAAAAAGATGACATGGAGTTACCACAGTGTGTTATTTGTTACAAAGTCTTGGGGAATGAGTCAATGAAGCCAGCTAAGCTTAAGCTGCATCTCGAAAAGTGTCATCCCAATTTGTTGCAAAAGAATAAAAATTATTTCGAACAGAAATTATCATCTCTCAAGCGGCAGCGCCTTGACGCATCAGGTAAGTTCCATGAAAAGACCACCAATGCAGGGCGTGCTTCCTACATTGTTGCATACAAAGTCGCACAGGCCAAGAAGCCTCATACAATTGTTGAGCAGCTTCTGCTACCCTTGTTGTTGGCGAGGACGCAGCACGGAAGCTAAATGATATATCTGTATCTAATGACACTGTATCGAGACGGATAAATGAAATCTCACAAAACATCAGTGAACAAGTTGTGGATGAAATAAAGAAATCTCCACTGTTTGCAATACAGTTGGATGAATCAACTGGTGTCTCGCTCTGCTCTCAGCTAGTGGTGTTTTCGCGATATATGGTTGAGGAAGACTTCAAAGAAGAAATTCATTTTTGTAAGATTCTTGACACCACCACAAGGGCTCAGGGTGTCTTAGAAATTGTCAACAGTTTCTTTGAAGCAAACGGTCTGGATTGGGGAAATTTAGTGGGTGTTACCACTAACACCCAAGCATTGCTTCCAAGCATTGATGAAACAGCGTGCTCCATTAGCAACTGGCGTTCACTGCTTCATTAACAGACAGGCATTGGCATCAAAAACATTACTTGATCACCTGAACATCGTTTTCAAAGGACTGGTGAAGGTGGTTAATTATATCAAATCGTCAGCAGTGAAAACCAGGCTGTTCAGAAAAATATGTCAGGACATGGGTTCCAACTTTGAGGTGTTGCTATTCTACACTTCTGTACGGTGGTTGCAGCAGGAAATGTGTTCAACAGAATATTTGAACTGAGAGAAAAGTTGATTTTATTTCTCCAGTCTCAAGGGAAACAGGATTTAAGAATTATGCTAACACAGTCAGAATTAGAACTTGCATACATCACTGATATTTGGGGAATCTTGAACAAACTGAATCTTTAACTGCGAGGGAAAGGTGCAAATGTGTTCAATCACCAAGGCATCATCAAGGCTTTTCTTGAGAAATTAGAACTCTGAATCACACGAGTCGAAGGTAACAATTTAGTTCAATTTCCATGTTTGGATTCCATGCTCCTAGAAAAGAAAGGCATTCAGATGCAAATTCTCGAGCATTTACGAAAGCTGCGGGATGAATTTCAGCGATACTTTCCGGAAGTGAACATGACAATGGATGAGTTATCCTTCATCAGGAATCCATTCACAGCAAATGTTCATAGCATTCCAGAGGATCTGCAGGAGGAATTCTTGGAGCTGAAGAATGATTTGGCGTCTCAAGATGTGTACCAGCAGTCTACCATGGAAAAGTTTTGGGCCACTATGATTGGTAGTTACCCAAATTTGTCATCACATGCAGTCAAATGTCTTTTACCATTTGCATCAACCTACATGTGCGAGAGTGGATTTTCATGTTTGTTGCACATTAAGTAGAGACAGAGAAATCGGCTTGCAGTGGAAAGTGATATTCGTTGTGCGCTATCAAGCACCACTCCTAACATTGAAAAGCTTGTCAGTGAGAAGAGAATCCAAAAGTCTGGTTGCAAGGAAAAATGAGTTAATCGAATTGGAAATAAAAAATATTCGTTGTTTATTCTTACAATCTTACATTATTTCATTTTTTCAACAAACATTTCATGGCAAAATGATACATAAACATTCATGTAATTTCAAGATATTATTTTTGAAAGAAGTATATTTCAGATTAAAATGTTATCTGCTAATTATTTTATATAATTTTTCGAAATTCTGTTTTGAAGAAATATATTTTAAACCAAAATACTTGTTGTGTATGCTTACTTTATACTTACTCAAATATGAAATGGTCCACAATATTCTTTTAATTGAGCTGGTGGTCCATGGCCTGAAACGAGTTGAGAACCACTGACTTAGGTGAACCCAAATGTAATTTTACATCCCTCTGGTATTTTAGGACCTCGTACGCATGTGTCCTTTGAGAAACCTCAAGGCTCTTGATTTAGATATTAATGCTGAAGCGTTTTTCATTATAACAATATTGATGCGTAAGTTGCCCTCTCACATAAGAGTTCAAATCAATAAGTGGCTTAAAAATGAATCTGTCTCTTGGTAATTGAATCTCTTCCGAGAGGCCTTGGAAGGAGATATTCAATTGTTAGGGCAGATATAAGGACACTCGGGTGAATAAAACATTAAATTCAATAAAAAATAGCAAATCTCTACATTTAACGTTAAAGCAGAAGATCTATCTCAAAAAGACAATAAATGGATGAAAGTTACTATGAAACACCCCCAACTCCTCTCCCTCAAAACCATAAGGTTTATTTATGCCCTAAATATTTTTTTTCCTTCCGATAAACTAAATCAAGCTGAATTGTGTACATTGTTTACGATTCAACAATTATAAAAACGATTGGAATCTATGTTTGGCTGTATCAGATGTCAAAAATATGTAGCATCATACAAGTCCGTGTCTTTCCTCATACGAGGATGGAAACAAATCTAATGTAATTTCTTCCAAGCAGGAAAAAGAATTCAACGTCAATAATTTGTTTTAAAATTGTTTCTCTGCTACTGCCTACCAATAGCCGAAGTTATGGTAGTCGGGTCTAAGGGAAGAAGCACAGCAAGGGTTCTATTCGATCAAGACTCTCAAAAAACATTCATTAGCAGAAATCAAGCCAATAAGTTGATGTTGCCTGTATTTCGTATGGTTGTGATGATCGGATTTTGTAATAGATAGGCTACATTGCAGGATTCAATTGGCCCAGCGAAAATCTCCACAAAAATGGACCCGCAGTGGTCTTAGTAAATCCCAGCATACTCCACACATAAAATAATATGTCTAAAATTCGAAAAAAGAAATGAGAACGTATAGATTAATTTGCATCTATTAATATGAATACAATATATATATATATATATATATATATATATATATATATATATATATATATAGATATATATATATAGATATATATATATATATATATATATATATATATATATATATATATATATATATATATATATATATATATATATATATATATATATATATATAGAGAGAGAGAGAGAGAGAGAGAGAGAGAGAGAGAGAGAGAGAGAAGGCAAGCGGCCACTGGAAGTGAGCGCGGGACACACGAATGTACGAAGGCGGCGAAAGGTCTGAGACAACGCATAAACAAACACTTAGCATCTCAGAATAAATTTATCAAAAGTCGGAAGTCTACAGAGCACGTAGGTAGACACACCGGTTGACCAAAAGGAATTGTATCACAAAGCTGCAACGAGCGTTTCCTATTATATAGATAAACTGGTAGTGCTCCACCGATATTGGCACGTTCGAGGCCTCTTTCAATAGAAAAACTATAGGTTGCCAAAGCAACTTTCGGAACACTATTAAAGGAGGAGGTCATGCGACCATCAAAGTCACGATGGGCTTCGCAAATTCACATGGTTCCAAAGAAGTTGCCCGGTAAGTACAGGGTCGTTGGCGATTTCCGAGCGCTCAATGCGATCACGGAGCCCGACAGGTATCCGCTGCCGCAAATTCAAAGTGCTACGAACCACCTCGATGGCAAAAGGATCTTTGCAAGGTTGGACCTGGTTCGTGACTATTATCAAATCCCTATGAACCAGGCGGGCATAAAGAAAACTGCAGCCACAACCTCATTTGGTTTGTGGAAGTACGATAAGCTCCCATTCGGTCTCCGAAAGGCAAGCTGCACCTTCCAACGGTACATGGACCACCTGTTTCAAGGATTATGGTTGGTTTTGTGTATATAGACGACACTTGAAGCGTTTGGAACAAGTCTTTAAAATCTTATTCGAGAACTGTCTGAAAATATCCTTGGTGTAGTGCGAGCTGGCTAAGGAGGAAATAGATTTTTTAGGGTATCACATTTCGGTGGAAGGAATCTGCCCACCAGCGAAGAAAATGGGGGAAATTGGGGACATACCGTTACCAAAGGACTACAAGGAGTTTCGAAGATATTTGGGCATGTTAGGTCACTACCACAAAATGATTCCTAACTTTGCCGCAATTGCAGCCCGATTAACCGAGCCTTTACTCTTGCAACCAAAGGCTCGGGAGCTCATATGGAATGATGAGGCACGAGAAGCATTTGGAAATGCCAAATCGGCCTTAAACGTCTCCGTTAAACTCTTGCACCCGCTGCCCAATGATTCGACATACCAGCTGGTGACGAACTGCTCCCAATATGCCGCAGGTGCTGCCCTGCACCAAATGGTTCATTCTTTTCGAGCAAGCTAAGTCGGATGCAGCAAGCATACTCTACCTACGACAGAGAGCTCCTAGTGGCGTATCTTGCTGCCATGCACCTCAGGCACTGATTGAAGGTCGCCACGTTACCTTGTGCACTGATCACAAGCCTTTAGTATCAGCTTTTGCATCGCCATTAAGTGCTAAAACAGACAAGCAACAACGACATTGGACAGCCATTCTAGAGTACTTCAGTGATATAGCTTACGTGCGTAGTCAGGACAAAGAAGTCGCTGACTGCCTTTCAAGGAACGTTAATTAGGTCCAAATTGACTCTCTTGACCTCCAAGCTTTGACGGCAGCGTAGGATAATGACGAAAAAACGAAGGAATTTTGCTCGCGACTAAAATCCTATCTTTTTCCAGAGGAAGTTCAGCTTTGGTGTAAAGTAACATCAAAATACCCACGACCGTTTGACTCTTTGGCTTCCCCAGTCCCAGCCAAAGAGTTCAATTCAACACATATTGGACTACAGAAAGCGATCTAAAAGAGCCGATGCAGGGGAGGGAGGGGGGTACGTGCACATGAACAGTCGCTGCGCGATGAAACGCAACATTAGATTCCCGTCGGCTACCTCCTAGCTTCTTTGCCAAGCAGCCCGGAGGGCTAACCTGTTTTGTGCTATGGTCAGTGTAAGAAAGAGTGAAACGCTGTTCTGGTCGCCTAATCCTCGCGGACTCTTTTACGCGCTCATTCTCCGCAATCCTTATATGTTCGGAAAACCAGCAGAGGATAATCTCGACATTCACCCGCCTCGTAGAAACTGTGGTATCGCAGATACCACGAACCATGAGGTGCAGAGATTCTAATGTCTTGAGAGCACAAAGGGCGCTTATGAGTCGTTAAAGATTTCAATACTGCCTCCAAATTGGGCAAATGCGTTATCCCGCGTACCGAGTAGTCTATTATAACCTGTTTAATTCTGAAGAAAGAAAAGAGACCGTAGAGCCCCACTAATTTCAAACAAAGGGGATAAAACGTGGAAGCTGACCCATCTTTTGGCATTGAATCTCCATGTACACTGACACAGATCCAGCGTGTAACAAAGTGTGCTAGAAAAATGTCAAACGCAGAGGCGTGGCGATCAATTGTCAATGGTAGCGTCCTGAGGAGAACCGGAGGCGCCACCAAGCCGAGCACTATCTCGAGATCTCACAGTAGTTTACTAGCCCTAACCAAAAGGGATTAGGGTATAACTGGCATCTCTCGGCTGCATAGACATCATCGAGGTCGGTCGTGGATGTAATGAGACCGGTTAGCGACTGGGGCAGATGCCAGACCCGCGCATGCACTGAGTACGGTGCAGAGCAAGTAACATCTCTGGCATCGAGAAGCAGGCACTTAATACAAAACGTGCGGAAGGCACTGGTTGCAAGAGGACGCCCGGCGTGGTGGATCGAGTCCACTTTCACAATACACGCTCAGCTTCGATGCGTAAAACTCGCATTCATATTCAAGCTTTAAGCGAACAGAGGAACAATAAAACAATACATGCGGTATCCTTATCAGTATTCCAAGTGCTAAATGCCACTGAAGGAGGAAATTCTATGGAGCGGGTGCAAGTGACAGTTAAACTGCGAGCAAGGGCCTGCCAAGTGAGGCGATCAGGTCGTTAAGGGCCTGACCCCTGATATTGATCGTGTATTCCCCCACAAAGGGGTTAACTATCGTTAAAATCCACGAGGAGAAGAAAAGTCCCCTGGAAACGTGCCATGAGGCGGCGGAAGTTGTCCGCGTCGCAATCGGCTGACGATGGAATATACGCAGAAATTACAGTATGATTCTTATGCAAGTGTAACCTCACTGCCCCTGCTTGAAAGGTGCTCGAATCGAGTAGAAAAAAAAGGCATCACGCCAGCTGTAAATTGCACATCCTGCCGCCCGGCCGCCATCTCGTTGTGGTAGGATCGCAAAATCCTTATACCCGGGGAGGATGGGCAGGGGACACGCGCCAAGCATGGTCTCCTGTACATAGTTAGCTAATGAGGAAGGGGAAGCGATGAACCTCCGCAGTTTGTCCCAGCTGGCCCGAACTCCAGGAAAAGAAGAATTCTTTCCTCTCCTCCTGATGATAGTGTATAGCTGTGGACTTTGGCCTCGGAGTGTCTTCAACCGAGTATCTGTTCACCCCCTTGGAGAAGACTCTGATATACGGGGTGGGAACACCTCCGGGACCATCTCCACTTCAGGGGGGGCTTCCAAGTGGCATTATCTCCCAAGGTGTTTGGATCTCGACCGGGGATTCACTAGGCCTATGACCTGTGATCAAAGTCATTGGGGCTGGTTAGCTTGCATCAATCTGGAAAGAAAGGTGGACAGTCACGCCGGTTCACAACAAGGTAGCGATCCATTAATTCAAAACAGTGTCAGGCAGGACACCACGTGCCATATCTCCCATAACCCTCGAACGGTGTTTCCTCTATCAATCCGCTCCCACCCTAGATTTTATGCTACATGCTCACTGTTTTTTTTGCAGTCTCCTGTGAAAGAGAAAGAGGCCACCCCTAGTCTAGAAGTGAAGTCGTCGAAGGCGACTCCAAAGAAGCGGAAAGCCGCCTTACCTGTATACATAGGGGAGGAAAAACCACATCTTCGTTAGAAGAACATTGTAGGGGCCTTTAAGAAAATTGAGCGGTGGGCTTCTGCTCTTCAGAGGCGGGACTCTCGACACTATATAAACTTGTGCCCACTGAAACAAGGTATGCTGACCAAAAAGTCACGTGATCTCACTTATTCTGATTTATGACCTTACACCTTCAAAACTTACAATAATTCACGGGAAAACTTTGGGAGAACCTTGGCAATTCTATCATTCGACAGAGAATGTAAAGCAACATAAGAGTTGCAAATTTCGTTAGAATCGGCCCAATAGTTATGATCTTATTGCCAAAACAAAATAATTTCTTATTTCTGGGATAATCTTGTGAGTAGTCAGCTCTTCGGAGTAGTCTACAAGTTCCCTTACATCAACCACCAATTTCACCAAGTTCATGGTAGAGCGCGGCGTTACACCTACCGGTGAGCCATTAAGTGTGAAGGTCACTTATTTCGACAGCCTCAAATAGGTCCACACATTCACCAGAAGGCACCCGTCCGAAAAACGGGTCCTCTTCAGCTCTCAGGCAACCAATCTAGCTAATGCTCTCTTCAGATGGATCATGTTGCCCTTGGCCAACATGTTGCCATCTGAAGAGCGAATAACCAGAAAGCGTTTAAATCCAGCTTGCTAAAATACGCTGGGTAGTCTCTGAATGAGGATTTCTGAGGTGATCGAGGCTCCGCTCAGCGTTTTTTCGACTTTGGTCTTTATCTGGGGATCCAAGCTCGAAGGTGCCTAGGTACTTGACTTGACATGCCGATCTTCGCCTAGTCCCTTGCTGAAGCAGCATCCGATCCGTGCCTCCCTAAAGCCCCTGCAGATGGAGAGAAATCCCTAGTCCTCTGTGTTTGGCATCTCTCTCCCCTGGAAGGCGCCCCTAAACCGGAGTGAATGGCTTCAGCAAGATCCTTCTCTGAAATTGAGAAGGGTTTGGCTGTTGAAGGCTAACCATTTGGTAGAGGTAGTCCATCCGCTACTTGTGAGTCCTCTGGGGCCCGAGCCCCCTGAGTATAAGCTTTCATAGGAGTGAACTCAGGGTCGGTGTTTGTCACCGAGCCTAGGCTCGCCCCATGGAAGATCCTTCCCATGTGGGCGGGTTCACTTCAGAGATCATGTCCAGCTCAGGGTGGCCTCTAAATGGGTATCCTCTCTCCACGAGGTGTCATTGTTCTCAATCCAGGAGTCTTCAGTCTTTGCGTCTTGGGCTAAAGAACAGACCTCCATTGGGAAACATAGGATGGCAGGCACGGCGGCATATCTGTAGGACAGTAGTGGAAGCTTGAATGGGATCTGTGATGTAACGGGAGGGGGGCGTCACATGGAGCCTTCCCTTGAGATAGACATGGTCTCTGAGGTGACCCAGCACTAGACGATAGGATCTTCCATGGGGTCGAACCTAGGTTCGGTGCTAAGCACTGAACTTGAGTCCAGCCCAATACAAGCTCCTCATAAGACGGCTAGGGTCCCCGAGGCCTAACATGAAGGGAAGAGATCTCCTTCCCGTCTGGTGCTCCTGTGACAGGCAACACCTCCATTTCAGAGAAGGATCTTGCGAGGCCGGCCCATCTGGCATAGGGGCTCCTACCGGCAGAGGAGTGAAGCGGATTCATTCCCCGCCCTTTTCTCCTAAAGAGATAAAGAACAAGAAAAAGACTCGGGAGTCCTCTCCCTCCGCGGGAGCCTCGTGGATGGACGGATCTGCTACCATTTCAGTAAGCGACCAAACCAGAATCGGCACGTCCGGCCGCGTTGCTCTCCCGGGTCGAGAGTCCCAGGAGAAGACCAGAACTGAGCATAGATGAGCCTCGATTACTTCGGGGCCCCTCATTTAGAGGTTATCTGGCGTTTTCGAGGTCGCTGGCTTCAAACTCTTCCTTGTAATTCGCTCTACTAATGCTAGCATGTTGGCTAAGGGCAACATGATCCATCAGAGGAGAGCTCTAGCTAGTGTGATTTATAGAGAGCTGAAGGTGTCCCGTTTCTCGGAAGAGAGCCTTTTGGCGAATGCGTCAATCCCTCCGAGGCGGCCATGATTAGTGCCCTTCGGACACTTGATGGCACGCCTGTGAGTGTGCCGCCGCACTCTACCATAAATTTCGTGAAAGAAGTAGTTTATGAGAGGGAACTCGTGGACTACTCCATAGGTGTCATCACCTTAGAGCTGGCCGACCATGGCGCGGTCAAGGTCGAGCGTGTGATGAGAAAACAGGGAAAGGCCTCGAGACCCTTCCTACACTCTTCATCATGTTCGGCTGTGACAAGCTCCATGAGTCGGTGCGTGACGGTTGGTATCGCTACCACGTGAAGGCATTCGTGCCACTGCCGTGGAGGTGCTACTACTGTCACCACTTTGGCCATGTTAATCTCTCGTGTAGATGTGCAAAGTCGGAGTTACCCGAAGTCTGTGTAAGTTGATCCATGCCGCACACGATAAGTTCAAATCGTATGTGGCAAGTGTGTCAAATGCGGATAGCCGCACTCCGCTTCTTCGAAGCAATGTGGTGCATATCCCCTTGAGAAGGAGATCCTTACCGTTCAGGCACGGTATCGTCTCTCATTTCGAGAGACTTAGGATTTTGTCCTGGCACGCCCGCGCGCCCTGGTTCATCCTATACCTCAATATTAAGAAAGACACCTTCTGCCCCGGGCCCCTCCAGGCCTACGAGCACGGTCGTTTCCGCGCCCATTCGAAAGCCTTCTGCGGGTTATACCCACCCCGTCACTTCCATGTTAAAGCTGGCGGCATAAAGGGTTTCACACCCAGCTCTGGCTAAAATCAGAGCTCCCCTCCTTTCTCCCAGCGCGACGGTTTCCCGTAAGGCGAAACGGCCGCGTGCCTCCACCGAGTCGCTAGACTAACAGGAAGCAACACCCTTAAAGTTAGTCATGAGGCCATCTTCTGGGGTTCCTAAAGCTGCGCCCCGAAAGTAGGAAAGAACTATAGGAGCTTCGACTCCTTCGACCGCACCCAGTGGTTTGCTGGGTTGCTTAGAGACGGTGGATCCTCCAAAAGAGGGACATCCGCCTTTGTATCCACACCGCTCACCTAAAGTTTCGAGGCGGAGGGAGGAAAAGACTCGCATGACGCGCACAATCTCCCTCGAAAAGTCCTCGAAGGAGAAGGCGCATTCAGCGCATTGTCCGGCCAACAGCGCCCCGAGTTTTTCCTCCGGGATGCGTACGTCCATTCCAGTGAGGGTCTTCTCTCCGAAGAGTGCTCCTTCATTTCCACTGAGCTAGGCATGGAGGGCATATTCCTGAATGGAAGTGGCCCGGACTCTGAGCCAAATTGGAGAAGCTGTGGAGGCTCGTCTCCTCTCGTTTACCGTTAACGATCTTTTTCAGCAAAACATGCTGGGCGCGTGGGATAAGGGATTTGCGACCTCACCACCACCAGAATGGAGCCGCTCAGGAAGATGCGTGAATTACACCCGGCATGATGTCTCCGTTCTTCTTTTTGCTTTAGATACCTCCTCTCAGGCCGTAGCTGTAAAGCTGCACTTGGATAGGAGGTATATTGAAATTTCCGAGTACATTCCACCGTCAGCGGACTTTAACGCGGGGGACTTCCGCCTCGTAGTGGCACGGTTTCAGAGGCCCTTTCTCTTGCTCGCAGATCTGAACAGTAGACAACCCTTCTGCAGAGACTATTGAATTAATCCCAGAACCAAGTCTATTCCGACCTGATGGACGAGCTGGAGATAGGTGTCCTAAATGTAGATGAGTTTACCCATCACTGCCCGAGAACCGCTTCATGTTACTGCCTTGATTTATCTTTGTGCTTTCAGGGTGCACAGCCTTATTTGGGATGAGGGTCGATGACCTCCATGGTAGTGATCACTTTCCCATTCAAATCTCATTTTCTGAGCCGCTGCAGCCCGAGAACCCGCCCTTGCGGTGCTTGGCGTAGGTGCGGTGGTCCGCATTTCAGGAAATGAACGATTTCTCTATCTCAGTCGAGGAGTTTAGGTCGTTTGATAAGGGTGTTGAGTTCTTATCCGGCAACCTCATCGCCGTGGGCATAAATACTATTACTAGAACGTCTGGCCATTTCGCATGACGGCCACTCCCGTGGTGGTAGGCGGAGTCTGAGACGGCCCTCAAACAGAAGCGTTATGCCTACATGAGCTATAAGCGCCGCCCGAACGATTTCACTGTCGGTGATTTTCGTCGGGCTAAGGCTAGGTTCCGGTATATTTCGAAGCACGCCCGCCGGTTTATTTGGCAGACGTGTCTTCACTTAACTGGAAAGCCCCTCTAGCAGAGGTGTGGAAGCGAGTCAAAAGGATTCGGGGCAAGTTCTCGCAGGAGCCCCCTCCCGTTCTCCAGGAGAATGGGACCGCAATCTCGGACACCGCGTCCGTAGCGGAATCCTTCGTGACCGCTTTCTCCGAATTCTCTAGCCGGGATGCTGCTCCGCCAGCATTCAATGCACGTCGTGATGTCGCGGAAGGCCGCCGGCTGGACTTTACCTCCAGAGGCGGAGAACCCTTCAACGACAGGTTTACTGTGAGTGAGTTGCATTCCGCTTTTGCTTCGTGCGCGGACACCGCCCATGGTCCAAACGATGTTCCCTACGCGATGCTTCGACACCTGGGTGAGCGAGGCATGGCCTTTCTGTTAGATTTGTTCCACAGGATCTGGGTGGAGGGTTTCCTCCCAGATTCCTGGCGAATCGCTACTGTGCTCGCCCTTCGCAAACCGGGGAGAGATCACCCTACTCCGGCCGGTTTTCGCCCAATCTCTCTAACCTCTTGCGTGTGCAAGTTGATGAAGAAATTGGTAACTGTTAGATTAGCATTTTTTTTCTGGACACAGAGGTCATTTGTCTTTTGCACAGTGCGGGTTCCGCAAGTTACACTCTACGCCGGATGCTCTGCTTCGACTGGAAAATGCCGTGTGCGATGCTTTCCTTCGTAGACCACACTACGCTACGATGTTTTTCGATCTGGTGAAGGCACAGGATACCGCATAGCTATACGGCATTATGGAGTCTCTCCAGACGATGGAGTTGAGGGGACGCCTCCCAATCTTGATATCTTTATTTTTTCGAGATCATCGACACCCCATACGGCTGGGGGGAGCCCTCTCCGGCCTAATGGAGCAGGAAGAGGGTGTCCCGCAGGGAAGTTTCCTCAGTGTCACACACTTTGCCAAGAGCATCAACGGCATCACCTCGGTGCTGCCGGAAGATGTTATCACTACGCTCTACGTGGACGACCTTTCCATCTCTTTCGGCTCAGCCCAAATGCTAACTCTGGAGCGTCGACTCCAACAGGCATTGAACCGCATCTCTCGCTATGCCGAAGCGCACAGGTCCGGTTTTCCTTTGCCAAGGCTAAGGTTGTGCACATCTGACGCCATCCACGGCTCCACCCTAACCCAAAAGTGTATCTAAATGGGGTGAGATCCACTCCTCACCTAGGAGGCTCATATTCGCATCCTTAGGGCCTTTTGTACCCACGCCATGGATACTCGTCATTCCGTAACCTTCAGCGCCTGGGGCGGCTTACTTTTTTATCAGGCCTTTGTTCGTTCGAAGCTCGACTATGGATGCGAGTTTTATGGATCCGCAGCCGAGCGTGTATTGCGGAAGGTGGACTCGTTCCACCACACCGGCCTTCGCCTAGCGACCGGTGCCTTCTGCACTTCTCCCATTTAGAGCCTACTTGTCGATGCTCGGGAGACGCCACTCGCTCTGCACTGTGCACAGTGCATTATTCGCCTCTACGCGTGAGCCCGGAGCCTCTCTCAGTTGCTAACAGCTCTCACTGCATTCGCAGTTGATCTCCACGGTGCCTATGCCGCCGAGAGACGCCAGTCATATCCTAATCACTTCGAGTTTAGGCCCAGGAAACTCCTTCGAGAGCTAGGTATAGCTCTAGGGCCGGTGGCGCCCCTAGATCTAAGACGCCACCTCGGAAGGTACTACCTTTGACCATTTGTCGCTACGTCTCGGCTCCCAAAGCTTCTACAGCGCCGGGAATATTGCGTTCTAATGTCGTGCGGTGACTTTTGAAGATGAGGAAGCAATTAAATTTTTAAAAAAATAAATATGTTTATTGAAGTAAATATGTTGTTCATTTTAAATAACTATAAAATTATGAACTACTCACTTTATTTGAATGTTATTCTTTAAAAACTTTATATAAATATTAAAATAGCTCCTGTAACTATGCACAACCACAAACCAAGATGTTCTATCATATTGGCCTCCATTGTATTTGTGAGTGCAACTGTTTCGGATGACATCTAGTCTTGGCGTTGGCCTACCTGTTTTAATGCTAGTTTCTTTTTCATTATATATCATCGCACTTAACTTCCTCTTTACTAATTTTCCATTATAATAATGCAATCGCATTTTCTCACAACTCGATTTGCATCCATTTTGTTTAAAAGTGGGTTATCACTTAAAAGAATGAATAAACAATACGCCACACTTATTTAAACACTTACTCGCAGCTATAACTGATGTCAAAGATACGAGAGGTGAATCCGGTAGGGCTGCCAAAATGCTTAAGATACAAGAGCGTAACCATACAGAGTTTAGGCTATATAGCTGCTTTCATTCTCAGAACCAGTATTTAAATATAACCTAAAAATTGTTTAAATTTCAGAACATAATTATAGTTACGTCATTATGTCTTAGATACTTTGTTGCTTTTTCCTAAATTCTCGCAACAGGGCAAGGTTGCCAGATGCAAGCAGATAACTGCAAAGCTAAATTTGCTTCCTTTTCTGTATATGAAAAGATTATTTTTTCTTAATTCTAACACGGCGTTGAAATATCTAGATAAATATCATAAAACTCTATTGGTAAAAAAAGCAAAACATCTTTTGAACTATTCATTCCAAAGCACCAAAATGCAGAACTATTATTGAAATTAAAAGAGAAAGAAAAGAAATTAGAAATCTCAACGAAAAGGATGCATTTCTTCAGTCAAGCTCATCAGGGTATAACGCCAATTCGATTGAAAGTTAACGGTACCGTATGGCTTATACAAGTATAGGTAGGAATAAATAAGAATAAATTTGATTCTGCTGTCATATTAATTGTTGGGGGGTAATTTCTTTTTCTTTTCTTCTAAAATTAGGGAAGCATTGCTTCCCTTGATTCGGCTTTTTTGGAACACGCTGGGACCGTGCTAGTGTATACGGATGGCTCCAAGTGCCAAGAGGTGATCGGTTTCCACGCCGTATCCCCTCTGTTTGAAGTCAGCGGGGCTCTGCCATACACCGCTCGGTACGGGAGATTACGCGACGTGCCTGGTTCGGAGAACGGATTGTGATTTATAGCGACTCACAATGCGCCCTGAGTGCTCTCGGGGCATTGGAATCTCCGCATCCCCTGCTTCGCGATATCCGTGACGCCACGGTTTTGGCGACCCGGGCGGATGTCGAGATTATCTTCTGCTGGCTTCCTGGACATGTAGATATTGCAGGGAATGAGGGTGCCAAAGAGTCCGCGAGGACTGGGCGACCAAGCCAGCGTTTCGCTCTTCCTCACACCGATTACATGGCAGAAATACGGGCAGCTCTCCGGTCTGCTTGGCAAAGAAGATGGGAGACGGTCGAGGGGAACCTAAAGTTTCGTGCTATTGCACCGCGACTGTTCCCATGGACCTACCCTCCAATGCCGCGACGGCTTCAAGTTGTTTTCTGTCGTCTCCGCCTAGGATACACTCGCGGGACGCACCGCCATTTGATGGAGCGCTCGCCTGCGCCTTATTGTGACGACTGCGTTGTCCCCAAAAGTGTTCAGCATATTTTTTGTTGAATATCCCATTTCTGGGTGATCTCCACGCACGTTACCTGCCCCGGTACCGGGTCGATCGGGGTCGCTACCGCTTGTCCCTTGTACGCGGGACGGATTCGTGCACACTAACTTCTGGACTTTACGACTTTTTGGAGGAGGCTGGCCTCCTTCACTTTATTTGACCTTTTTTGTGTTTCTTTTTGTATGTCGCATGTTCCTGCGCCGGGGAAGGTGGGCCTACCCCCGACGACGGGGCACGCTTCCTTGGCTTTTTGCTTTTTCTCGTTGTTATTTCTTTTTGCCCTTGTCCTTTTTTATCGTCTTTTTTGTTATTTGTTGTTTAATATAGCCTAGTAGTAGGCTGTGTTGTGTACGGCGACTTATCCCTTAGTAGGTTGTCGCCAGATTGACTACCACAATGATTTTTTTTTTTTGTTTCACGCAGCAACCGATCTCCATCACTCGTCTCGTTTTTATTCAAGCTCTGAGACTTCTTACATCATCGTACGTGTTCACTTGTATGTATGTATATGTGTTTGTTTGTTTTGGCGCGTGTAGCCAATTGTCCTGCTAGTTTTACGTCTGAGAGTCCTTGGCTGAGAGCGACGCGACTCAAGCGTGAGTCATCTTGGGTTAGCAAGATCGCGTCGCAATGTTCACTGCACACTCGTCGATCACTCATCTGCGGACACGGTAGAGGGTGGTTTTGAGTCACCAATGTTATTGTGATGTCACAATGACGTCTTGTCTCACTGGATGCGGAGAAGTGGGCTCGAAGTAATACTTACTATATCATTATATATTAGCGAGTTGATTGAGGGGCGGGGCATTGTAGCTAGAGAGCATACCTGTGATGTCATCGGATCTTTGGGGACACGAGCGAAGCTGAGACAGATGATGTATGGAGTGGAATTTTTTTTCTATTTAAGATGCTTTTATTTCTTCGTTTAAGGTCTATAGGTTGTGTAGTTGCGAGTGGTTTGGTTACCATGGGTGATTTGTCACCGAGTTTTGGTTCCACTCCTGGGTAGTCAGATAAGGTTCTTGGTTCGGTTTGGTGGCTCCTGATTCGTTTCTTCTACCTTTGAGTCAGTCTCTCACGCAAAAGGAGGCACTTTTATGTGTTTCTTGATTGCATATGGATAAAGGTGATCAAGGATATTTTAAAGGTAACGAAATCTTTGGTGCTGGATTCTGTATTTGTTATTTGGAGGGAACTTGAAAAGTCTTTCCAATATCTCATTTATGTTAACGGTCATGGTACACAGCGGTATTTAACAGATTATAATTTACACATGGAAAGATAGTTTATACATTCGATACGAGTTCAAAATAAGATTTTATTAGTACATTCTATTTACATTAATTTATTTTACAGTGTTTTACTAGATTACAGAATCTTACAATTGTAGTTATACGTAAGTAATTTAGAAGAGTTTTGTTTCATATTTCTTCGATAAAATGAGTTTGTATTTAGAGCGTTTAATACATTCAAATTGAAATTTGGGGGAGTTTTGTGTATTGCTTATGGTTTGTTTTTAATTATAGCTTTATTAATTTTTACATAAATAAAACATTCATTATATTAGTTGTTTTTTATAAGATTAGAGTCATTTAAGGGATGTTTCGATATATGGTGGTTCAGGAAAGCATTCCTTCATACTTGCCAAATGCCACTATATCTCTTATTTTCGTGCTCTAAACACAACTTCACTCGGTAAATCATCGATTAAATTTAAATTAAATTAAATCTTTAGAAGAAATTGTATTGTAATTATTACCTACACTCTTTTACACAGAATTTTGTAGTTATTCAATCAAAATTATTATATTATTGTCTTTTGTTTCTTTTTCAAACGGTAATAAAGTTTCTCAAGTTAACGGAAAGAAATCAATGATTTAGTTAGATGTACAAATAAGGAACTGCTTACGAAAATCACAGTAATTTGAAAAAAATGTGACTAAGCCGTGTATTCTGTGAACGTTATGAGATATAAAGATTATAATGACGGTATTTATTGTTATAAAATTTAATAATTACCTTTTGGCCAGAAGGGTAAAATTCAGGAGAGCGATGGTCTTAGTTTAAGTATTCCAGCAGGATCTAATTTCTCTAAGGGTTCTGACAATATCTTTAGGCACTCGTTATAGTTCTCTAGTTTTGTATATGGATTAACTGTATAATTGCACTGCTTCCATTGATTTCACCAGCTTAGGGAACACAAAAAATAACCATAGTCATTTGACCACTGTTCATTCGGACTTTTCCAAAGTCGAGGAACAGTACTCTTTTCAGAGTACTTATCTTTTCGGATTCACTCACATCAAATGTTACTTTGGTTCAACGTGAACCCATTATAAGATTTCCTAAAAACTTCAAATTGCTCATTTTTTAAGTTTCTCCATCTTACGATGTGGTCCCAACAGGTTGGATCCGGATCCGAACCAAGGGTATCTACGACGGGATAGTAGCCGACGTAAATATGACTCGATTTTCACCTCCATCCAGGAGTGCATTCCACTCGCACTTCTGGACTTGTTTCATCATAAGAAGTATTGGGCCATCATAAAGTACCATGCTGACCGATGCAGGTTGGTATCTAAGAGTCGTAAGCAAAAGTATATAGTTATCACTGGATTTATTTATGAATTTTGCCTCGTTGGGAGAGAAACGAACCAGGGACCTTTAGTTTTAAAATCAAACAAGCTGTTGATTATTCTACCAAGCTTTCATATATATATATATATATATATATATATATATATATATATATATATATATATATATATATATATATATATATATATATATATATGACAAAATAATTGGAACTGTAAGAGTAGAAATTTAACACCAATATTTCAATGAGCCATTATATTACTAATATCCATCCAAATATGATTGTGAGTGTTTTTTTTTTATTGTAGATACATAATTTTATTTAGCAACTTTAAGGAATAGTTGTATTTCTTTTTCAGATCGTGGTAAAGATGCTAAGATGCGTCACCTCACTGAGTTCGAAAAAGGGAAAATTGTTGGAGCTCGAATTGCTAGAGATTCCGTCACCAGAACAGCTAAACTCCTTGGTTTTTCAAGACCTACCATATCAAGGACCATTACAGAATTCAAGAATCAGAGCAAAACCTTCAGCAGGAGGAGTAATTCCGGCAGGACTTCGAAGCTCGCTAAAAGAGACCGACGAGTGTTGAAACTCATTGTGATGAAAAATTGCCGAACAACTGCCACCAAAGTGACTGCAGAGTTGAATCAACATCTCACTGGCCCAGTTTATACCAAAATTGTTCGCCATGAGCTTAATAAAGCCGGATATCATGGAATACCCTCCATCAAGAAACTTTTGCTTTATCATCAAAACATTCAGAAAAGACTGAACACAAGGGCTGCTCGACAGACCAATGGAAGCAAGTAATATTCTCCGACGAGTCCAGTTTTTCTCCTTTCTCCACTGCAGGGCGAGTTTATGTGTGGAGGCAACCGGGGAAAGCTTTTAATCCTGACTGCCTTCTTTATACAGTGAAGCACGGAGGAGGGCCAGTGATGGTTTGGGCAGCCATATCTTGGAATTCTCGTGGTCCAATCATTGTCTTGCATGGTAGGATCAACAACAATGAAGATCGGAATATTTTGGAAGATCAAGTCCATCACATGGTCCAGACATTATTTCCTGATGGTGAGTGCTTTTTCCAAGATGACATAGCCTCAAGGCACACTGCTCATGTGGTTAAGAATTGGTATCGAGAGCATAGGATTGAGCTATAACACATGGAGTGGCCCCCACACTTTCCAGATCTTAATATTTGGAGCAAAATGTTGAAAAGAGACCGGGCTCTATTTTGTTGATAATTCATATTTCAGTTTGCTTAAAATAATTTTTTTTTTAGTAATTTACAGACTACTTTTTCTTGTGTCATATCGGATCATAAAGGGCTTGGGACAAGAAATATTAGTGAGTACAGCTTGGAACGATATCATCTTCCCTTTCGATTGATGCTTCGTTCATGCAACATTCATGACGGACGCCATGACTGGTAAGAATATTTATGTACCACATTATAGTGTAAAAAAGCATATATGTTCCTCTCTCTTTTCTCTCTCTCTCTCTCTCTCTCTCTCTCTCTCTCTCTCTCTCTCTCTCTCTCTCTCTTGTACCTTTCACCTTTCGGCTCCCTTAAATCCTCTCCTCTTCCGAATAATAATAATATTATACAAAGTCTGGTTGAACTTGGATTCAAATGAGCGAATTTAGGATCGAGAAGCGGCTGCGCCAAGGTGATTCGTGAAGTTTCTTCTCATTTCGTTAAAGATCTACGGAGGTGGCACATAGGAAACCTTGCTAATCCAATGGGGAACAATAAGACGTACGCATGTGCATGAGTTTGATTTGGATTGTGCATACACATCGAGTATCTGGAACGATGTCCATGCGAGTGTGGAGTGTGATTCCCAGATGGGTGGAGGTTTGGTTTAAAAGTAGAAGTTGTCATTCGGTGTGAGTCTTGGGTGTTTTGTTGAATGGGGGAAGTCTGGTAGGAATTGTGTCACTGATGATATAAGGGCCGTGATTTTGTGTAAGCCATTTTTCCAGTGTGTTTTATGTATTGTTTGAGTGTTCTGGTTGACCATTAGTGTGTTGTGCTGTCAATGATATATCGTCTGTGTAGGTGTTTGTTACTATAATTGGGAATTTCAATTGCCGAATGTTGTGAGTATAGCTGAAAAGTAGACATGAGAGGGTGGTACCCTGGGGAACGCCGCTCTGAAGTGGTAGAATGCGGGGAAAGAGAGGGGAGAAATTAGAAACGGTGTAAGGACTTTAACATCAAACTACGGAACATTTTAATAATGGGGCTGAGTTGTAGAATAGGATCACGTTAACCCTTTCTGCGTTTCTCAGCCGAGGCTGATGAGGGCTATGTGCGTGGAGGATTTATAATACAAGCAAAGTTCAAATTAACTAAATGTAGGTTGGCCAAACAATCGACTATCTTGGAGGTTCCGAGACAATAGAAAAACGGGTACAAATATTTATTTACTAATATGCAAATTAATATTCTTTTACAAGGTTAAAGGGGTTTTAAAACAGCTATATACACATTAGACGTACACGAGTCTCAGCGGCTAAAAGAGGTGGAGATTGGCGGGGACGGTCGCCGTACAAACAAACGAACAATATTGACCGAGGGTCGCTCGAATGACCTTGAGCGTATACGAAGCCGACAATGGAAGCTTACACTGGAAGAGGAGGGTAGTAGAGAGAGCTCTTGCACAGGAGAGTTGCACGTTGCTGTTACCTCGCAGATTTGGTCCGGAGGAGTAATCCTTGACTTGGCGCAAAGTTAAAATAATAGTCTTACAATGACTATTACGGGATGAACTTACATCTTGCCTTCGAGTTAGACACGAATCGAGACTGGGTGCGTTGCGTTTGAGGAGCGGGAAGAACGAGAATACCCGGAGCTTGAGGGGTTCTGCGAGAATTATGCAGAGTCCAACGCGACGCGAATAGCGGGTACCGACAGGGGGCGGGGGGCAGAAGGCGGATACTGCCTTTCAACTCTGGCACCGGAGGATTTATAGTAGGGTTGAATAGGGTTTCACCCTTCCGTCCGAAGAGGATGGTTTCAGGGTCTGACGCATCGCCACACGAGAGTAGTCTCACCCTTTTAGCACGATCGCGAGAAGGTTCCTAAGCCGGCCAGGCGAAACTTTGTCCGACACTGAGACCTTTTCGGGCTATCAAGCTTGTCGCGGTTTTCTGCGATGGCGGGCTTTCGGCCACCACGGCGTCCCATAATTTCACACTTCCATTAGCGCCGACCTAAAAGGGTCGACCAGGTGTCTGTCGTCTCTCTCTCCATTGAAAGGCGCGGTAGCGCGTATCTTCTTATCTCACTCTCTAATCTCTGACAGGCTGATATGAGGATTTCTTAACCTCCATTATTTTCCTTCCAATTAGAAGCATAATTACAACGAGGAAGCATCACGCAGAAAGTTTGTAGCAAACAAAAACCTGTAAAGTGGTGAAAGTAGACAAAGTGAAAATGTGTAGAAGATATATGTAGAGCTGCAGATCCTCCAGTAGATATTGGGGCTTGGAGGGCAAACAATTTCTAGATGTAAGCCACAGTAAGGCTGCCCATGATCAACTAAACATCCTTTTGTGTCTTTTTAACCTCCAAAAACACCGATACAAAAGGATAGATGAGAACTCAAATAGATGAATTTTTACTCCTTTTGCAGTGATCTGCTCATTCGCCAACTCTACAGCCATTGGCCGTTCGCATTCTGCGAATCTTTCAAACGCGAAATGCACATATGACATTCTGGTCACCATCTGTGATGATGAAAATGAGATAGCAAGCGAGTGTGTAGGAATAGGCAAGGCAAACCAGTGTGCGCAAAACTTTACAATAGATGTACACTCGGATTTGAAGCTCAATCTTGCATATTATTGATATTATTTTGAGCCTAAAATGAATTAAAGTTCGATTGGCGTAATGGTGTTGGATGAGCTTCTGTGATCCCGTGTATATAATTGATTCTTTGGTGAAGGAGGCACAAGTTTTGAGCAGGAATTGTGCTACAAGTGAATATAGCTCTTAGAATGTGAATTAAATTACCATCCGAAGGAGGGCAGATATTTTGAGTTCTTAACGATGACACAACTCTAGACATCGAGAACGAAGCCAATCTAATAACAATTATTAATGATATTTCCAAATCGCCCGTTTCTCTTTCATTTTCAGTCTTCTTTTTTTCTTGTTTTTTTGTCTGTTTGTCTGTCCGAAGCAGCCACATATGAAGGACAAACTAAGTAAAAATTGGTTTCCTTATTTTTTCTCTCCATTATTCAAAATCCGTTGTGCAAGTGCATTTGTGGCTTATATGTGTGTACGCATGTTTACATATGTAGTGGAAAGTGTCACTGCAAAGGTGCGTCACCCTTGTTTTTTTTCCGGTCCAGAAGAAAACCCCGCTTTGTCAATTTCCACCGCAACTTCGCAATGAGCGCATTAAATACGCAAATTGGCCGCAAATAAGTCGACTTTTGCGTAATACTTTCCAAATCTCTTTGGTGGTGTTCTGTATGTGTGCACATGACTGTGTGTACCTTCGATACTACCTAGAAAATGTAACTGATTAACCGAAAGGGAAATGGAAACTAGCGATGATCAACTGTACATATGTGTGTATGGTGTTTTGTGATGAAAGTACTAACGGAAGGAATGGGTAGCTAGTTATTGAAAGGTAGAAATAAAATGAAAGAGATAGAAAATACCAATTGCCTCAAGGAGATACCTCCCTAAACAGCTGGAGAGAGAAAAAAGTGGCAAACCTGAGAAGTACTCACAAAATATCAAGTTGCACATAATTGAGGAATGGAAGGGGGATTCGAGCCCGGAATTAAGGTGATCGCGACCGAAATTGAACTCAAATTTGCTTTCTTATAAAGAACAAATGACGAAAGTTTCTAAAAAAACAATCGAGACCGGTTTCATCCATAACAAATGAGGCCGCTGTAAATGAAATATTTATCGGGAGACATGGATTGACTCTGTAATGATAGGAGTGAAGTTGAAAAAGAAGTGTTCTGGAATGAGTAGTGAGTGGAATTGGAAATTGTTATCATGGATGCACTAAATTGGAACAACCAAATGGGTGACGAAAGGGTGAGGGAATGGATAGCTGGAGCATGAATGTCTGGGTGTGTAAATCCGTAATGTATAGGGTTATGTAATGGGTAAGCATGAAATAGGTTATTAGTGCTGTAGAGGTGTGAAAAATAGAAAGGCAACCGAACTAATAATATAGTCGCTCAGATGCTAAGTGGTGATTGCGCTATAAGGCATTTGAAAGTGGAAGAATGGTGTGGTAGTACCGTTGTATAAGGGTAAAGATGAGAAAGGGAAATGTAAAAGGTATAGGGAGATGAGCCTGTTGAGTGTTGTAGAGAATGTGTACGGGAAACTTCTGAATGGGCGTGAAAGAAAGATAACTGAGGGATTGATAGAGGGTGAGTGAGGTGGGTGTAATGTGGATAGTGTGTGAGTGTGTGGTGTGATTAAATCAAGTATTTTAAGTAACAAGGGATAAGAGATGTATACAAAGTGTTTGCTGGATTCATCTGGAAAGACCTCAGATGAACTGGCATTGTGTCAGGTTTTAAGTATGGTGGAGGGTGTGAAGAGTATTAATAATGGGAGTATGGCGAGCGTTCGGGTAAAGGATGGTTTGAGTGAGTGATTTGGCACTGTGGGGGCAGATACAGATAATTTTGTTTTCTGCCGTTATTCTAGTCGTTCGGTTCAACCACCCAACTCTTCCGTGGCAATGGCCGATCCTCCGGCACGTTTGGAGTTATTCTTATCCAATTTTTGGAAGCATCGGACTAGATCACTCCTTTTGAACTTGAAGAATAAATTTAACCCAAAATTCATTTGAATGTAAACATTTCATCAGGGAAAAGAAACCACAGTTAAGTATTGTTGACCTTCACTTAAGCATAGGACCAGTAAGTGATCTACACACAGTGATGTAAGATTATTCCTTAAGAGGATAACTTTGTGTGTGATTTTTGAAGGGGAATTTGTTCCTTATCTTTCTTGTCTATTCTTCATATAATAAATATTGAAGTGATTGAGAGGGGCATTGATTAGAGTTAGTGTATGAAAGATTATATCACCAGGTGGACTTGGGAACCGGTTAAGTAGAGTTGGGCCCCACAATAGGCAAATGATTGTTTTTTTTTCTTTCTTCCCCGCCCTTGGGTTGGGTGAGTTTTGCACCCCTTGTGTAGGTTCTAAGGGGCCCATATTAATTCAAGAAGTTATGTTTTGTCATGTTCATACACATACAGTACGAAATAAAGTATCGGAACACATTAAATTATTTTATTGTGGCATGTTTACTCACGCAAAATTACGACAAATACACAAATCACCGCTCACACACGTGGGACACAAGCGTACTGAATGAAGCGCGAGAAATCAGTACATATACTGTACATACTGTAGTCGAGCGAGTGAGATCTGAACGCTGATTGGCTGGAATCTTCCCGTCTCAGCTAACCAACACTTACGTTTTACGACTATGTACGTAGGTTTCCGCGGATGTCTGAATATGGCGCAAATTTTGAATTTTAAGCCCTCAAAAATTTTCCGCGGATAGTTGAAGGCGCGAATGACGAACCGCGAATAGCCGAGGGTCGACAGTATTACATTTTAAGTGGTGGTAAAATTTTTGAGAGGATTTGTAGTCATTGTTGTTCTAGCTTTCAATTGTGGTTTCCTAATAAAGAGTTTCTGATTCTTTTAATTTGAAGATAATTTTACTTTATCTCTTTCTTTATTGATGTAAGCGGGGTGGCAAACTCGGAGGGCTCTGAGATGTTACCGAGTGCAATTGCAAGATGACAAGTGAAGCGCGGAAGCCGCTATTGCACTAAATAAAAATAAGGCTTTCAAAAGCTTTCTTATCCATGTTAATTTACCTAATTATTTGCCCAAGTTTTGTAAAAACATTCTAATATATATTTTAATATATTCCATTCATTCATTCACTAATAGCACTAGATACACTGAACTGCTTAAAGAAGTTATTAGATGTTTGCTAGAATAAATATTAAAGCTTAATAATTATAATAATACTAGTAGTAGATAGATAACAAAAAATATTTTTTTAACCCCGTGCATGCAAAAATATCATCGTAAAATTAATAAAATACTTAAAATCCTCTGACATTTCGAATAAAACTAAACGACACCGAGAGGTAAACAAAGAGTTGTTGCGATTGCGGTTTTGCAGTAGCATAAAGTGGAAGCGAAATTTCGTTTTAGACTCACCCGAGGTCAGATAGATATAAGAGGAGCCAGGTGAACATGGAACTTACTATGTAGGAATGAGTCTGACATACTTGACTCACCAGGGCAATTCGACTCAAGCGTTTGCCGAGCCCTCCAAAGGAGATTGTTTCTTGAAAGAGAACAGGGAGATTTTTTACAGAAGAAAGAAGAAATATATGCACGTACTGTTTTGATTGGAGACACCTCCTGGATGTAGTGTGCGGAGTGAATAGTGGAAGAGGGAATACCTTTAACTAACAAACTATACCACCTCACACTTTCTTACTTTCACGCAATATAACGTGGATTCCACGCACCCCAGGCATCTTGGTAGTAGGGTATAGTGAACTACGGAAGGTATTCCCGTTATGGGTTGGAAAGAAGTAGTCCCCTTAGGGGAACGAGCCAGAAACTTGAGGAGGCACCTTATAGTGAAGGTCTTTTGTTGGTAGGAAAGTCATCTAGTGCATACACTAAGCAGGCAGACTTAGACTTATATGCACACACAGAAATAGGGAGCAGATATCTTTTCCCCTCTTTTCAGATAAAAAAGGAGGGGCGCTCCCCAAGACTATGAACATGCAAAGTGTAATGAAGAGGGTGCCACTGCGGGTGCTGCCAGGCCATGACATAAAACAGAAACAGAGACTTTGCGATGCCCTGTTTGCCAGACTAAGAGTTGCCTTGTGTCGACCGCGAATGCCTACCTCGCCCGAGCTTCGAGATCCTCTCGGTAGAAGGAGAAAAAGTATTAAAGGAAATCGGAATCAAAGTCAAAAAAGCATCGCCCCGAGTTTCAGCAAACCGCGCCGTTATCTGCACAAGAGGAAAGACGTGGATGGGGGCAAAGACGTTAATGGGCAAAAGTAGAAGAAGTTAAAAGGTTTAATCAACACACAAACACGTAATTAGGATCGTGTTCGAAACGACGGCGGAAATGGCAAACGAAGCAGCTACAGGCAGACTTCTGCTCTATTCTCTGAGAATCCGAAAGAGCAGCAGCATTGAAAGAGAAAAAATGATTAACATTCAGATTTAGTTTAAATGTCACGGAAATGGGGATTCTTTCTTTAGAACGTTTAACGCCCTCTTTCACCCTTTGTTGGGTCTAAAAAGGCGCGGGAAAGAGAGTGGGAGATTTAAGAAAAGTGCAAAAACTGACCCGAAAGAGAGAGAGCACCGGTTTTACTGTGGGGCTCTGGAGTCGAGAAGGCTTGTCCCTAATCCAGGTTTTAGTTATAGCAGGGGTATTGCCCCTACTACTCTATCTACACTACTCCTTTGCGGGGGCTTATGAATAGAAAGCACAGGACCCAAGCATGCCCAAGAGACCTCTCAGAATAATTGCACTGTCCTTCCCCCCAAAAAAGAAGATTAAAAAGAAAGAAAGAAGACGAACTGAAAAATTGAGAGCTGAGACCAAATTACTCGTACGCAAATGCAGCCAAAAGGAATACAATATATTTAGAGAAATTGATGCCAATATAATCCTAATATCAGCACATGGTATCAATACGGGGAATGAAAAGATTAAAACTAGCAAGGTAGGGCTTTCTCCCCATCCCCAACTTCACCAAGTTGATCAACAGAAGGAGCCCCGCTATCTTGCTCGGGGATATTAAGGATTGGTGTAGAGAAACAGGTTACAGATCGACAATGGGGCTGGGCTATGTTTAGAACGCTTGTTAGATAGACACATCGTCCAAACAACTCGCGGCGACCAAACCAGATATCTGCCTAGCTGGGAATAATTATAATCCATTCAATTATTACGTGGAACCTATTATGCTATCATGTAGTGATCACAGAGGAATTCTTATCACTATCAACAAGAATTCGATTCAAATCACAGTTGAGATCAGAAAAGCTTATGGAAAGTCAGATTGGCAAAAATATAAATACAGTGTGGAACAATATATCCCAAAAGACCCGAATCTAGAAGAAATCGATAATGATCTTGATCGATTAACCAACCTTCTAAGAAATGCGGATAAAGAAGCGATTTCTAGAACTCCATACAAAACGATTACTTACTACAGATGTACTGAAGGAATCAAAATAGTTTACCGGGAACTAAAAATGGAACAAGAAAGTGTGAGAACCCTTAGGCCATCCAGAAACAGAATGGCCAGAATAAGAGTGAGTAATCAAGACCTATCGGACAAAATTATAGAGCAACAAAGCACTTAATGGGATGAGGCAATAAGAGAAGTTGACAGCCAAGTAATCCTGGAGAATTGTTAAATCAATGAGAGGTTTCTCACCTAAGCTGGGAATAAAATTAAGAAAAGAAGAAGAACAAGAAGTTGAAAAGATCCCCAGAGAGCACTGATGAAGGAATATATTTAACATCAACGAAGAGAAAAATGTCAATTTCGACATCGACTTCTAAGAACGTATTGTTGACGAAATAAACAATACTTGGAAAGAAGGCAACCCGCCCATTAATTGGAGGCACACAGAAATGTCTTCGATGGTAATGGAGGAACCGTTACCAAAGAAGAATTAGAAAGTGCACTTAAATAATTTCGAAGGAAAGCGCCCGGTCACTCAGGGCACACACAAACTAAATTTGCACAAACGCCAGGTTGTGTGAGCCATAGAATGAAGAACATATTTAATGCATCCCTGAATACGGGTCACTACCTTAACCAATTTAGCGTAGCAAAAATGATCTTCATCTCGAAGAGAGGAAAACACAGGATGCAAACGAAAAATTTAGATCGATTTCATTTTGAAATTCAGTTAAAAATTATTAGAAAAAATATTATATAGAAATCGAATAGAACATCTAGAGGAAAACAACCTATATAACGATCAAGAGTACGGTTTTCTGAAAATATTTAGTGCAGAAATGGCAGTATGTGCTATTAAAGAAAAGATAGCACAGGCAAAAAGGAAGAAGAATATATAAATATATTATGCAGTGATGCCTCAAAAGCCTTCGAAAGAGCTTGCCAAAGAGGGATGCAATACAAGATCATGCAACTGGGATAAAGGGAAAAAAATAAGAGGATCCGATGCGACTATGTGATGTAAAGAACAGCATCAGTATAAGGAAGACAAAGGGACCCGTATTCCAACTAAGAGCAGTATTATCTTAAGGCAAATGTTCAAGCCCCACCCTCTACTCAATATATACGGTGGATATCACACAACCGACCAATCCATCTGGTATTAATATACAGTACGAGGATTATTTGCCTTAGCTAGTGAAAATCACAATTAGAAACGCCGCTATGCAAGCAAGAACGACGACAGAAGAAATAAGATTAATAAATGAATTAAAAACTAAATAGAAAATTCAAACAAACAAACAAATTTAAGACAGTACTAATAGGAAGACGCTTATTATCACATATTGAAATCGAATGATACAGATACCCTTACTCAACCGAATGTACAGTCTTAGGAATGAAGATTAGTACCAACGGATACAGGACGCACGTTAAAAAAAGAGTGCATAAAACGATAGAAAATGGATGGTTGCCTTGTTGTATATTTATTACTCCAGAAGATGATTGAGGAACTCCAGGAGACTTCTCAAACGGATTAACCGCATTGACTAGAACGTTATTGTTCATTTAACGCCCACCAAAATTCGAAAGGGCAAAGATCCGTGGAGAAATTCACATTCCTCCGTTTACTGTTGAAGTTAAACGTTAGCTTACCCAAAAGGCTTCTTGAATATTCTCTTTTTAGAGAAATGGATGGTTATCTTGTCTTATATGTAACGCTCCTGAAGAGGGTTGAGAAACTCCAGAAGACTTCTCTAGCGGATTAAGAAATTCTTATCATTACCCTTACCTAACTGCATTGACTAGAAAGTTATTGTTCATTTATCAAAGAAAAACCCAAAATTAGAAAGGGCGAAGATTCGTGGAGAAATTCACATTCCTCGTTTTCTGTTGAAGTTAAAAGTTAGTTTATACAAAAGGATTCTTGAAATTTCTCTGCTTAGAGAAACGGATGTTTGCCTTGTCGTATCTGCAACGCTCCTGAAAAAAGGTGAGGAACTCCAGGAGACTTCTCTATCTGTTTTAGGAATTCTTATATTCCCTTACCTAACCGCATATATATATATATATATATATATATATATATATATATATATATATATATATATATATATGGAAAAAATTCCATGACAAATTGGTGCGGTTAATATAGTGGCATTATTAGACAACTGCGCTACTTCAGGTCCAGCGTGACACGCTTCGTCCTCGAACTGGAAGACAGCACTCAGCGAATACTTCTACAATGCCCCCAAAGCACATTTCAGAATATCCCCTTTATGCTTGTCTCGTTTAACGTCGTAAAAAACCGAAATTATTAATATGATCACGGGGTTATCTTAGCCAAATACATTCGAAAGATGGAAGGACTTTATGAATTTATATAATTCGAAAGATAATTTAAAACAACACAAGGGTTTCAAATTTCGTTAGAATTCCCTAAATAGTTACAATGTTATCACCCCCATCCCCCTAAAGAAAATCAAAATGGGCAGCGACTAAAAAGGTAGTTATATATAGACTTCACATAAAAGTAGGGAACGCCCTTCATATTATATAAATGAATAGTAGAAAAAACAATAAAAGAAAACAAAGAAACAATATATGACACGTTGAGAACCTCATGGCAAAATTCATGCGACAAAAATATACATAACCACATACAAAACAATACCATGTATGTCTAAGGTAATGATTGAGCGACTCGAAAGGTTAAGAAAGTGCTGGGAAAGAATAAATTAAGGCAAAAGGAAGAACAGACATCAAAGAGATATAAGAAATTGATAGTGAAATCATAGAAGAGCAAAAGGGGTAAAGACTCAGATCTGACCCTCTTAACGGCTTCCATGGACTCTTCAACGAGGACATTAGTGAAGAGGCACACGATATCGAAACTAAGTTTCTTGTTTTTGATGCTATCCTCCGTAGTCTTTCCAGATATATGTATATATAATTGCTGTTAGGCTCGAAACTCAATTATAGCGATATAAATAAAATATAGCAAATAATGCACATTTTTTTGTGATATCTATGATTAAAAATTAAATAAATATATAAAGCTAAATATGCTGGGAAAAGGCCACATTTCTAGAATTTGGAAACCTTGTTTTCAAACAAATCTATGTCAAAATCTTTCGACAGTAGTACTTGAAGTACCGCAGTAATTTATTTTATCGATAAATGTCCTACCCAGTATATTTAGAATTAAATATACCCCAAACAATCCATCTCTCATCAAATAATAATATATTAAAGTGTCGCTCTCGGATTAAAAGTCCTTGGGGCAATTGTATATTTAGATTTATGTTTACAACAATAAACGTTAAAAGCATTTACATAGTACACTCATTAAAACTACTGAAATTTTGATCCAAACTATAGATATATAGAACTAAACGAAAGTAGGCCGGAAGAAATCCGAGGGAAAAACTTGAAATTGGTCTCTAAAACCCAACTAAAACTAACAAGAAACTCAGTAAACATAAATCTAACAAAAAAAAACAACATTTAAAACGATTTTCTTTGTATATGAATCCGTCGTAACGACGCAACGTTCCTTCCGAAGTCACTTTGCGCTTCGTCGTCATGATCTCGAACCGGATGCAAAAACAATTCATCGATGGGTTTCTATTTTAGACAAACATCATCGGCTTTAAACAAGAAAAGTCCTGGCCGTCCTAGGACCGCAACGGGGCCAGAAAATGTCGTGAACTTTGAAGAGAGACTTCAAAAATGCCTCGACATTGTCGATTTTTACTTAAGTGATACAATTTTCAAAACCACAAATCACAATGTCATTTACTGTACTTCATAAAAATAAAAAGGTTTTTTCTTGTATTTTCATTTTGTTTTTTTTATTAACCTTTGAAATTGGTGCAATATTTCTGTCGAACCCATAACAAAAATTGGTAAAAAAAAAATTAGCAGGTCAGACAAGTATTCAACCACTCTAATAACTTGCGAGCATATTATTAGTAAACAAAAGAAAGCTAAAAAATTTGAGGAAAAAGGTTAGATTGAAGATTTGATAAATTTCTAGAAATGGAACTGATGTAAACTACCGAATATTACCATTGATAAGATTCCATAGAAAAGGACGTTAGCTTTGGGGTAATGCCGAATGTCAAAGAGGTTTCTCAAGTTACTCGATAGCAAATAATTAAACTTCACACAAATAATTATCCTATAGGACTACTTATGAGCAAGTTGAAGTGCCTTATGCAACCGTAGCTTCTATAATTCGTAAGCTCAGCGAGTATGGAATCACCTGCAGCTTGTCAAGGGTTGGTGTTCTTCATAAGAATAACGATCGGTCTCGACGTTACATCCTTCGAAAGCTAAACTCCACTTCTTAATAAAAGACACAACGAACCGTTTAAAGTTGGCCAAAAGCGTGCGTCGTTCCGTGGCTGAACCGCGCTGAGTTGGATGTTGTGGGTGCCTGGACCGCAGCTGCCTAGCGCAATGGTCTTTATGCCCTTGAAGGAAAAAACCCGAAGGTAGCCACCCGTTTTTAAAATGACGGTGCTGGTTGAGGAGTGCACGGGTCCCTCCCTCCCTTTGAGGGTGAGCATCGGGCGACATGGCTGTGTAGGTGGGTTCCACTCGCGTGAGACTACCTCATCCGCCCTTAATTAACATAGTAGTATATGGAGAAAATTAAACCAAAAACTACTTCGCAGTTTTCGACTTCTGCTCCTCAGGTTCCTGGATCTTGTTCCAGTTATTCTCGCGGCAGATCCGTTTTCCTCAGAGGTAGACTCTGAGTTTGACTACCATCGCTTTTTGGTCCTTAGAACGAAATCTGACAGTCCCCTATCAAAATTTAACATTTTTAATGTCACTGAGGACTTCGATGAACGGTGCCTAGAACTACCCCACATGTGGTCCCGTAATCATGGAGCTCTAGTAGTGGAAGTCATTTTCCGCCCCCAACATGATTTCGTACAAGCTCTCAAGACTCTTGCTCGTTCTGAGATGGCTGTTTCATCTCACCCAACCTTCAACACATTGGAGGGCATTATCCGTTCTAATGAACTAATAGAAAACAACCTCAAGATGCTTCAGTCAAAGCTGGTTAGCCAGCGGATTATTGATATTCATAAACCACAATGGACCGATGGTGAGATCCAGGCAAACACACCAACGATGTTCCTGACGTTTGATCGTCGGGATCCCACAACGCATATTAAGGCAGGTTACCTACGAATTGCAGTGAAACCATATTTATCTAGTTCGAGACGATGCTTTAATTGTCATATGTTTGGTCATGTGAGCCCCTCCTGCTCGCCACCCCTGTGTATGCGTGGATTGTACAGAGGCCTACCATAATCATTCCTGCGACCATCCATACCAATGTATCAACTGTGAAGAGTCATATGGTGTTTCTTCCTCGAAGACCCGTAAGGAGCACGGTGATTTGATTTCCTGGCCGCCGTGCTGACGGGACTCAGCACTGCGTCCGGCCCTAGCATAGCCTCTTCTCCTTCTTTCTGAATCCCTGTCTTCTTATCCTGCTTCCTCAATTTCCATACAACCTCTCCAACTACTTTGTCTGGTCTGCCTCTAATTTCACAGGGTAGACGCTGATCAGCTTCTTTCCACCTAACCAAGACTTTACGCCGTGCCTAAGGTGGAGCCGCCATGACGATGGGCTGCAAGGTCACTAGGTGGGAGGAGTGACCTTAGATGGCGGCAGCTGGTTTTGCCGGCCGCCCCGTATTCGCCCCTTGCAGAGCGGTCTACTGCGTGGGGTGATGACCGTTTGAATCTCGTGGCAGCGTCGGATCCGCCCTCGGGTAGCTCTACCGAAAAAATGGAAATCCTCCAATGTGCTTTCAGAGGAGACCCTCCAAACCTCTTTGACCGGAGAGGAGGTTTACTCTTCTTCTATGCATACGAGTGTATGGGACTCGCCCTCGGGTGACTCACTTTCTCCAGTGGCAGTTCCTCCATTGCTTTTCAAGGAAACTACCAAGAAAGGAGGCAGAATACTAATAATTGACCGCTTCAGGTTGGAGTTGCTCGATAGGGCCAACCTCCATAGGGAAGCGAGGGACGACAGGGCCCGTCAGCTCGTGCCCTACAAAGTCCTCCGCGCACGCATATCAAGCTTACATGGGGTCATTGTACCTGACCCCCTCTCTTCATCGACGGATGCCAGTTCGCGGGCCAAGAACAGAATCAAAGATAACTTGAAGGGAACGCCTCGGGTCCCCGAGGCCTCACGAGGACAGGAGGGATCTCCTCCCCCGGCCGGTGCTCCTATGATAGGCAAGTACTTCTCCATTATAGAAAAGGATCTTGCCGAAGCCGGCACATCTGGCCTAGGAGCTCGTACGGGCAGAGGAGAGAAGCGGGTTAATTCCCCGACATCTTCTCATAAGAAGAAAAAGAACCGAAAAAAGACAAAGACAAAGAGGGTGTCCTTTCCCTCCGCAAGAGCCACGGGAAAGGAGGGGGCCGCTGACGTTTTGGTATGCGACCAAGCAAAGATCGGCACGTCCGGCCCAGCTTCTACCCCTGATGGGAAGTCCCAGAGTAAGACCAAAAGTACGCAGAGTGGAGCCTCGATTACATCGGGACACTCATTCGCAGGTTACCTGGCGTTTTCGAGACCGATGATTTCATACACCCTCCTCCTTATTCGCTCCACTGAGGGCAGCAGGTTGATCGATCAGAGGAGAGCTTTAGCTACCGTAATTGGTAGAGAGCTAAAAGTGACCCGCTTATCCGACTGGAGCGGTCTGGTGAATGCGGCGGGTCCCTCCGAGGTGGCCAAGATAAATGCTCTTCGGACACTTCATGGCACCCCGGTGAGTGTGACGCCGCACTCTACCATGGACCTAGTGAAAGGATTAGTTTATTCGAGGAAACTCATGGACTACTCCATAGATGACATCACCTTAGAGCTAGCCAACAATGGAACGGTCAAGTTCGAACGTATAATGAGAAGACAGGCAGGGGCCTCGTGACCCACCCTTACACTCTTCCTCATGTTTGACAGTGACAAGCTCCCTGAGTCGGAGCGTGCCGGTAGGTATCGCTACCACGTGAATGCATTCGTGCAACTACCGCGAAGTGCTACTACCACCCCCGCTTCAGCTTCACGAATCGTTCATTTAGACGAGAAAAGTGCGGGTTACACAGAGCCTGTGTAAGTGGCTCCAAGGCCGCACACGATAAGTCCAAATCGTGTGTGGCCAAGTGTGTCAATTGCGGAGAGCCACACCCCCGCTTGTCGAAGCAACGTAGTGCGTATCTCCTTGAGAAAGAAATCTTGGTCGTTCAGGCTCATGATCGTCTCTCATTTCGCGAGGCTAAGGACTTGATCCTGACGCGTCCGGACCTTCCTGGGACGTCCCATGTATCAATGTTAAGAAAGATACCCCCTGCTCATGGCCCATCCAGGCCTACGAGCACGGTTGTTTCCGCGGATATTTAGAACCCTTCTGCGTGTTCTACCCACCCTTGGCGATCTCCTGTTAAAGCTGGCGGAAAAAAGGATACACACCCAGCCCCGGCTAAAACCAGGGCTCCCCTCCCTTCCCCCAGCGTGACCTTTTTCCGTGAGGTGAAACGACCGCGCGCCTCCACCGAGTCGTTAGACTCACAGGAGGCAACACCCCTAAAGGTTCCGGTATATTTCAAAGCAAGCCTACCTTCTTATTGCAGGGCATAAGTGTCTTCACTTTAAGGAAAGACCCATATAGCAGAGGTGTGGAAGCGAGTCAAAAGGATTCGGGGCAAGTTCTCGCAGGACCCCTCCTCCCGTTCTCTAGGAGAATGGGACCGCAATCTCGGACACCGCGTCCGAGGTTTAATCCTTAGCGACTGTTTCTCCGCATTCTCTAGCCGGGATGCTGCTCTACAACCATTCAAAGCGCGTCGTGATGTCACAGAAGGTCGCTGGCTCGACTTTACATCCAGAGGCGCAAAACCCTTCAACGACAGGTTTACTTTAAGTAAGTTGAGTTCCGCTCTCGCATCGTGCGCGGACACCGACCCTGGTCCAGACGATGTCCTATACACCATGCTTCGACATCTAGCCACGTGCGTATGCAAGTTGATGAAGAAATTAGTAATTGTTAGATTAGCCTTTTTTCTGGACAGGGGAGGCCATATATCTTCTGCACAGTGCGGCTTCCGCAAGTTCCACTCAACATCGGATGCTCTGCCCAAAATGGAAAATGCCGTCTGCGAGGCCTTCCTTCGTAGACAGCACTACTCCACGGTGTGTTTCGATCTGGATAAGGCCTATGATACCGCATGGCCATACGGTATCTTAGAGACACTCAACACGACTTGGGCGAGGGGTCACCTCCCTATCTTTATATCTTAATTTTTGCGAGATCATGGATTCCGTGTACGGGTAGGTGAGCCCTCTCCGGCCCAATGGAGCAGGAAGAGGGTATCCCACAGGAAAGATTTCTCAGTGTTACAGGCTTTTCCCTGAGCATCAACGGCATCACCTCGGTGCTGCCGGAAGATGTTCTTGCTACGCTCTACGTGGACGACCTTTCGATCTCTTTTGGCGTGGCCCAGATGCCAACTCTGGAGCATCTCTCGCTATGCCGAAACGCACAGGCTTCGGTTTTCCTTGGCCAAGACTAAGGTTGTGCATTCTGCCACCATCTATTGCTACACGCTAACCCAGACTTATTTCTAAATGGGGATCCTCTGAAAGTGGTGGACTCGCTGTATCATCCTCTTCTTCTACCCAGACCCAAGTCTGGTCCCCTAGTATACCTCCTTCCTCTCCCTCCCTTATTGACCCCACGCCGGTAGAGCGTTCCTAATCCCTGGACGACATTCAAGCCTATATCGAATCTACCGAGGCACCCCGATCTGATTTCGTCATGACTGAGGACATATGACCCAAGCGTAAGGCCTCTCCTGACTCTTCTCCTCTTTCTAGGAAGCTAACTTCCAAAAGGGCGGGTAATATACCTCAATAAAAACTCTAATCTCCACCTCAGTTGAGGTACACCCTATCCCTTCCTCCCTTTTCCCTACTCCAGTCACTTTGACATATGTAACTGAAACTTCCGATCTCCCTCAGGCGGAGGTAGTGTATCCTTGATCTATAGCGATATACCTCCACTCCCAGAAGGTAACGATTCGTCCATGTGACCATTACCCATACAACTACCTTCCCACCAAGACCATACCCTATCCTCTCTTCCTGTTAGCTTTTCCTCCTTGAAACCCTCTGAAACTACTACTTCCGACCTCCCTTCAGATGTAGGCTGCACACCCTCCATTAGGAGTGATGATCTTCTCCGCCCCGGGAGTAACGTTACCCCCAAATCTCTTTTGTCTCAACCCTTTCCCACTGCTCATGACCCACTAACTTCGGTCTCTCGAAATAAGCTTAGCACCTGCAATACTAGCCCCCAACCCTCTAAATCGGGGTGCCTCGACGTTCAGAGACTCCTCTAACGCGCGTACTGGGTTCTTCTCGCACGGCATCTGTTCAAGAGAGCTCATCCGCTTCCCGTTCTATTTCGACCATGGTCTCTCAGCAGTCTGAGTAATGGCATTAATTCTTCAAGGGAGCTGTCGGGAGATCCTTCCCAAATGGGAGGAATTCTCCTCTTTAGTATCTAAAATATCACCTTCTGTTATATGCCTGCAGGAAACCAAACTCAGGAAACGCCAATTCCCCAAGTTTCGTCATCTCACTTTTTAACTCTCTACCACTCTCTGGTAGGGTGGCCCATGGTAGTGTCTCGCTCTTGGTGAATACTAGCCACTTTTGCACTCCTACAATCATGCGGTCTACTCTTCAAGCAGTCGCAGCTCCCTTCAAGGGCTCAGATTTTAGATCTTTTATCTAAGTTTGCTAACCCATTTCTATTTCTAGGACACTATAATGCCAGACACTCGGTACGGGATGATAGAGTGAACAGCCATAAAGGCAGTCTCCTTGAATCTCTTTCATCCACTAATTTTTTTCGCATTCTTAAATCTTTTAGCATACTTAAATCTGGTCATGTTACCTCCTACCACATTGAAACTGATTCTTTTAGGTTTGTGGATGAATCTATTGGCTCCGCCCACTGTATTTCTGATTTCAAGTGGTCTGTTTTAGATGACCTGCATGGCAGCAACCACTTTACCATTGTTTTGAAACACACGGCCCTTCGCCCATCCTCTTCATATCCCACCAGATGGAATATTGTAAGGCTGACTGGTCAATGTTCCATGACGCTTTCTTCACAGGTAAATAAATGGAAGATTTTGTAAATATTGATGCAGCTATACATTACTTTTTTTGTTTAGTATTTGATGATGCAGAGTCCACAATTCCCCGTACTACTCGCTCCCACCGGGACAGAACATCATTCCCATGGCGGAATAATGATTGCGTTCGTGTGGTGGATGCCTATAAAAAGGCTCATGGGTGGTTTCGTTGAAACCGAATTCTTCCGAACCGTATTGACCGAAATCGAACTAGAGCCATTCGCCAGCGAACTTTACTTCAGGAGCGCATTGATTCCTAGAGGGCATATGTGTCTTCCTTGTCTTCCACTACCTCTTCAGCTTAGATGTGAAAGAGAATTAACAAAATCAAAGGTCATTATGCTGGTCATTCCAACCCTGGAATTGAGATAAATGGCTCAATCACCTGCGATTCCACCAGCCTCGCCGTTATATTGACATCATTTTTCGCTAAAGTTCACAGCGTTGGGTTCCAACGAAAGTGTAGATGTATCAAATCCGGGCTAGAAGGCGAAGCCCTGCGTTTCTTACCGGTGGACAGGAGCCTTACAACTTTCTTTTAACTACCGCCGAGATGGGCTCAGCGCTGTCTTGTTACGCTCCCACGTCCCCCAGGCTAGACAATATCCGATACGACTTTCTCGAGCATCTCCATCCCCGTACGGAATCACTCCACTAGATATTTTTAACTAGATTTAGATCCTGAGATTCTACTCTAGTGCATCGAGAACGGCGTTAGTCTTACCATTTTTGAAACCAGGTAGAGACGGCTTGTCTCCTTCCTATTATAGGTCAATAGCCTTCCCCAGCTGTACTAGAAAGTTGTTTAGGAAGATATGAATGCTCATCTACAGTGGTTTCTGGAATACCATATCCTCCTAACTCCATACCATTCTGACTTCCGTAAGTAGCAGAGTACGATAGATCTTCTTGTCCGCATGGAGGGCAGTCTCTGTGAGAAGGCCTATGACACCATATGGCGTCATGGAGGCCTCCGTCAGCTGGATGAATGGACATTGAGGGGAATTTAACCAGTTTTTACCTAGAGTATTTAACCCCTCGCAATTTCCTGGTTAGAGTTGGTAACACTTATTCTGATCTCTATTTCCAGGAGGAGGGTGTTCCCCAGGGCAGTATATTAAGTGTTACTTTATTTGGAATTGCGATAAATAGCTTGGTATCCTCTCTTGCCGAATGGGTGTCTGCAACCTTATTTTTAGATGCTCTGCTTTACACCCGGCATCCGCAGCCCGCCGTCTCCAGTTGGCGGTTGATACCATCCCCCGCTGGACCCTCCATAAAGGGTTCCCCTTTTCCGTCTCAAAGACGAAAGCAATGCACTTTAACCGAAAGCAGGGCAACAAGTTAGTCCCCATTTTTCCTGCAGGGTAACCCCTTGGAATTTTTGTCATAGATTCGGTTCCTGGGGATGATGCTCGATCCCAAACTCACTTGGTGTCCCAATATTCATGGGCTGCGACGGAGATGTCTCCGGAAGATGGACCTACCAAAGATGCTCTCCCACACATTTTGGGGAAGTGATAGGCTCAAGTTGTGGAAGCTATATACCTCTCTCGTACATTCCAATTTGGACTATGGTAGTGAAGCGTATTCGACGGATAGCGGAAAAATTTCTCTTACTTAAGAAGAAAAGTTCAGCAATCTACACCTTCAGCATTGGATTACGATTTTGATCGTTTTTTGCTCTGCGAATTCAAGATTGAAGACTCAGAAGAACCAGAAGAGACTACAACTGTCAGACGGGACAAATACTTGACACATACAGAAAGACGAACTCTCTCTTTCCTATCCACCCTCTTTAGGGCGAGTCGGATAGGGAAGCTCTAAGTCTCCTTAGATACCTTCTTGTGCGGGAGCCTTATCTGAACCGGGCGGCTAACTCGGTGCAGGCCGAAGCTTAGCCGGGGACGGGCTAGAACCCGTGTGAGCGGTGGACACAAGTTGGTGGAGCAAAAACTGCTAGGGCTAGGGTTAGGTAGGTAGGTAGGGCATACCGACTCGTCAGCTGAATAAGCCGGTAATATAAACCGATATAACACCAGATTTATCTACCTATTCTTGCTTTCTTTTTTCCTTAGCCAATGGAAAAAGAAAAAAAATCAGAGAAATAGAAGATGGACTCAACTAAACGGGTCCCTTTGCGCGTCTTGATGGGCGCGCAAAAACCTGATCGAACCAGCGTCTTTAGAATAATTTACGGAGAACTCGGCGTGGTACTAGTAAGATTATTAGATTACTCCAACTCATACATAGCGATCTGCCAGAATGACAGAGATGTCGACAAGGTCCTCTCAGAAAAAGCGTGTGAAGAATTTGCAAGAATTGGGCTAGAAGCAAAAGTGCCCCTTCCCCAAATAGAGGCCCAGAAGTCGGTCTACTGCCGTCAGATCGACCCCTGGATAGGGGAACATAACTCAGAAGAAATTTAAGAAGAAATTGTGAGAGCTCAGCAGTGGGCGAAAGTTAAGCAGGTTATCAAGTTTACCAACCAGGTGACCGGCACGGAGTACACTCACGTGTTTAAAGTTATTTTCCGGGAAACCGGCATGGCTGCGAAGGCGAGAGAAACGGGTATCCTCGCGTTTAACTTGAAAATCACACCCGAGCAAGTTAAAACCGATGAGTTTATTAGCGTTCTAACCTGCTTTAACTGCTACGCGTTAGAAAAACACAACACAAGGGACTGCCCAGTCAAGGACATTAAGTGGTGCTCTGAATGCAGCGGAAAAGACTGCACGTGGCGCGAGTGCAGGTCAAAACAGAAGAAATGCCTGAACTGCAATGGGAGCCACCGCACTTTTGCAATGGCATGTCCGCAAAAAAGGAACCAGATCGAAAACAAAAGAAAAGAGAGAGCTAGGGCGGAGGAAGATAAACAAAACCTCACATTCGCCAAGCTGGCTAAAGCTACTGCAGAAATGCTCCAACCGGTAAAGAACGTAATCGAAATAAAGCAGGGCGAATCACTTAACATCCTTGCCTTCATTCTCCATGCACATGTATTGAACGTGGCAAACCCAGGCTCATACTCCAAGGAACTAAATACAATGCTCAAGAACAATGGATTGGAAGAGATGTGGTTTCCGGACAACCCACCATCGGCAGACATACTCAGCATTTAATACAAGCCCACAAAGCCTACCCAGGCCCAAACGCAGCAAAGGGCCACTGGCCAAGAAAAGTCCATGGAAGCAAACAGAGCGGCGAGCACGGATCCAAGTATTAGGATAAATACACCAAGAGAACATGAGAACGAAATGAAAGTAGAGGTGGTCTCAGACAACCAAATTAGCAAGGAGAGAAGAGAAGCGAGCCAGTCCCGTAAAGGAGCAAGCAAAGCTTCCCCCCACCAATGCCTACAAGAGAAGAAGAGGAGGAGCAGAGTAAGTTCAGCTTGAAAATTTACGCCTCCGAGGAAAGACCCTTCCCCGAAGACAACGAAGAGCTGGCCCAAGGTATTAAGAAGGGAACGTACAAGTACGAAGGCCCATACTCGTAACGCGAGGTATTTGCCATGTTAATAACAGGAAAATTGGAAATCCCACAGGAAATGCGCAGTACGCTAAAGAAAGAAAAGTTTAAGAAGAAGAGATGCGGGAGAACAAAATTGCCCATCGAGCGCGAAGCGCATAAGGCCGAGAGAAGAGGAAGCTGGGAGGAAAGGAAACACAAATAATGCCCAACGGACGTAAATTCAAAATAATATGTCACAACGTAGCAGGTTGAAGTGAAAAAAGATTCTCTCTAAGCAATACATATATAAAGGAAGATCCAGACATAATTTTGCTTAACGAAATTAATGTCGACCCAGCGAGGTGTAAAATGAATATCTTTAACTACACCATAATTGGTAAGACCACGAACGACATTAACTACGACGGCGTCGCTATGGCGATCCACAACGACATAGAATATAAGAAGCTGAGGGATCTGGACGACTCGTATCTGGCGATAAGAATAAGAACAGCGACAGGCAACCTTATAGTAGCGACAGGCTATCAACCTCCAAGGAGAGGGTATTTGCCCATGCATAATTTCACCGAGTTATTTGGCCATAGAGACCAAACGATTTTCATGGGCGATCTAAACGCCAGGAGCAGAGCATCAGGCTACACGGGTCATCACAATAGGGCCGGGAGAAACCTCGACCAGCTACTGGAGAGAGGAATAGTGGAGTGCCTGGGACCCGAATTTCTAACCTTTTTGGGGCCGGGACACCGCTACGAAGCCAGATATAGTCTTGGCCACCCCGAAACTCCAGTTCAATTACATCATCGAGAGAGGTAGGTCCTCCTTCGGTTAGTGATCACGAGATGGTGGTATTGACACTGTCCATGGATCCAATCCAAGTAAAGTGCCCGCTGAGAAAGTCGTACAGGAAAGCCGACTGGGCCAAATATAAAGAAGAGCTCGCTAACCACGAGCCAAGAGACCTGACCGAGTCCCCACTGGAGGAAATAGATGTAGAGATCGATAACATAATGGAGGCGCTTGTCAGTGCTGACAAGAAGCACGTACCCACAACGGAGTACAGAACTTTGCCACACCCGGTAAGAACAGCCCGGATGATAAACCTTGAGGATGAGTATTTGAGTACGAGGGACTCAATCGAGCATAACGGCCCTCAAAGAGGCGACCGCGCAAAGCTGAGACGGATTAAGGACGAGTTGCTAAACGAAATTAGAGTAGAGAGGAGCAGAAGATGGGACCTGTTCGTGGAAGCAATGGACGAGGAGTTGAACCCCATCAAGATCTGGGAAAAAATAAATATAGCTAGAGGCAAGCGCAAACAGAGACCCAAATTAAAACTCCAGAATGAGGACGGAGGAGAAAAGGAACCCCATGAAGTAGAGCGGGTTATTTTCCGGACGCGCTAAAAAAGGGAAAGATTATCTTCATGCCAAAACCCGGCAAGCCACCAGACAGCCCCGGGAATTTCAGGCCGATAACGCTCCTCGAGACATTGGCAAAACTGATGGAGAGGGCGATAAACGACAGGCTCGTTAGGCACTTGGACGAGAGGGAGCTGATCCCGAACCACCAATACGGGTTCAGAAAAAACAGAAGCACCGAGACTGCCCTAGCCATTCTGGTGGAAACCCTGGTGAAGGCAAAGCACGAGAAGAATTACACTGACATAGTGCTCAGGGACATCCAAAAGGCGTTCGACAAGGTATGGAGAGCTGGTCTGAAGTTCAAAATCAAAGGACTAGAACTACCCTCCGCCCTAACAAAATGCCTCTGTAACTACGTCACCGACAGGACGGCGTCCATTTCAGTGGCAGGCTGCGAGGGCCCGGAATTCGAGGTTCTGCAAGGGGTCCCCCAAGGGGGCTGTATAAGTCCAACTCTCTACAGCGTATACGTAGGTGAGTCAAAAAGTTCTCAGACAAATGGCATAAAATTTTTATTTGTAATAATACTGTAATCATTTTTCTACATAAGCTCCATTAACATCTATACACTTTCTTAATCTATGAATCCAACGGTAAAGACCATCTTTGTAGAATTCACGGGGTTGTCTCTGGCACCAAGTAATGACCTGCTTTTTTGCTTCATCTAATGATTGAAACCGGGTTCCTTTTAGGTGTCCCTTTAAATTTGGTTAGGTTAGGTAACCTAACCTAACCTAACCTAACCTAACCTAACCTAACCTAACCTAACCTAACCAAATTTAAAGGGACACCTAAAAGGAACCCGGTTTCAATCATTAGATGAAGCAAAAAAGCAGGTCATTACTTGGTGCCAGAGACAACCCCGTGAATTCTACAAAGATGGTCTTTACCGTTGGATTCATAGATTAAGAAAGTGTATAGATGTTAATGGAGCTTATGTAGAAAAATGATTACAGTATTATTACAAATAAAAATTTTATGCCATTTATCTGAGAACTTTTTGACTCCCCCTCGTATACCATGGAACTTCCAAGGCCAGTCCATGAGACGACGACCTACTTACAATTCGCCGACGATATAACGATAATATCGAACAGCACCTACAGGCACCCCCGAACCATGGCCAGAATAACAGCAGCGGAAATTGCCAACATTAACGAGTTCGAGCGCAAGTGGAAGATAAGAACAAACCCGGGAAAATTTTCCATCATCCCTGTAGGGAGACGCTTGACCTCGAGGGTAGAAATAGATGAGAAAAGGTACCAGTACGTGAATGAGGGAACGGTGCTCGGGCTGAAAATCACCCGTAGTGGATACTGCAAGCACATAGCGAACAGGATAAATCAGGCCAAAATGCAGGTAGCAAAGCTATTCCAACTAAGGAACATGAATAGCAAAAACCTAAAGAAGATTTACAACGCCATCTGCAAAGTGACCCTACTGTACCCTGCTATACCGCTGAACCGCCTCTCAAGAACGAGTGCAGTCAAATTACAACAGGTGCAGAACTCAGCGGTGTACATTATAACAAAAACAAGAAGACGCAAACTTAGAAGATTAAGAGACCTCCACAACGAAATCAAGCTTCCAAGCACGAATGTGTCCCTACACAGAAGAGCGGTAAAGGTGTGGGACAAGCTGAATCTTATGATGTCCGACGATGAGAAGAGAGCAATTGATATTCCAGAAGAACACAAATTCAACAACCGTGGCAATTTCAGAAGCGGTAGGCCAGACTCGAGGAAGGAACCGCCCCCAAGGTTTACTGCAAGGTAAGGTTGCAGAACCACGGAAAAATACCACCAAAAGTAAAATCCGCACGAAGAAACGAAACAAGAGATGTATAACAGCGAAGAACAACAGAGGCGCGAGAGCCCTAAAATTCAACCGAAAGATAACGTGAAAAAATAAGGCTCAAGAACCAAAGAGATGGCTGGTCACCCAGCAACTAACTCTAAATCTTATTTATTCCTCTTCACCGCTATATCCTAACTACCCTATCCACTATACTCCGACTATCCACTTTACTTTTCTCACTTTTTCAAGACGTAAGACGTAAGAAGCGTATTCCTCGGCCTCTTCTTCATCTCTCTGTATGCTGGATTCTATCCACAACCTGGACCTCCGTCTATCTAGCGGTGCATTCCACTTCTCTCCTATACTGAGCATTTATGCTGAGGCTAGCATTTTCCCGCTTCATTACCACCGCCCCCAGGTCTGTCTACTGTATAATTTGCATATTCAGCAGCTCCTTTGCTCAGAGGCTTACAAGAGTGTCTTTCCCCCTGGGTCTGTCACCGCCTATGACAGATCTCCATCTATGCACCGGCCCTTGGGACTTTGCATGTAGCTGAACACATTTCCCGTTTAGGACCACGCAACTCAGTTTTGCACTTCTAATTCCCGCCTGACCCCCGGTGGAGATTCCCCTTGTCAAATATCTACATGACTGTCTTTGACATGCAGAATTCGCTGGTTGGCCCGCGTGTAGCATGTGCTATGCTCATTGAACATGGGACATCTCACACTCCATGTCACCTCTTCACAGACGGGTCTAAAACGGACGATGGTGTGGGGGGCTGCGGCGGTCTCCTCGGGGTCGTTACCGCGGGCAGCCTCCATTTTTAGCGCGGACCTTTCTGCAGTTTCATTAGCCTTGCGCCTCTTACCTACTCTGCATTTTACTGCCTTTGCGGTTTTTATTGATTCGAGAAGCGTATTACCCGCTCTTCGCTCTCTTAACTTCTGACCCTCTCCCTGTCCCCAATATACATTCCTGGTTGGTCATTTACTCTTCCAGATACTAAGTAGAGTTTTGCTGGGTTCTTAATCATGTCGGACTCCGGGGTAACGAGCGAGGGGATGAGGCAGCTCGAATTGCGGCAACCCGGACACCGACTCATTGCAGTCAGAATGGGATGGCTGCATCAGGAACAAATTGCATTCCATTAAGCCCTCGGTTTCACCGTGGGCTAGCTGTTATCAACCTCTGAGGGGGTCCTTTGTCGCCCTCGAACGGCCGCATGGGCATTTAATGAGTAGCGATCGGCCCCACATCGCCCGTCCCCCCATGCCCTCACTGTTCGTACCCCATATCAGTACGCCATCTGTTGGTCTACTGCCAGCCCTTGTCTGCCTTACTTATGGAATGCTTCCCATCTATTTTACGTGTCCCATGTCACGATAGACTGCGCTTCCTCTTAGCTGAGAGCCCCTCTTTTAGCACCAATTTCCTCTTCCGATTTTTAATACAATCTATTTTTTCTTTCTTTTTTAGTTTGTAAATACACCCTTTTAGTTAACTAGAAATGAAAATATTAGTAAACGCGCGTCATTTGTGTATTGTCCCTGTGCTCACTTTTCATTCTCTTAATCCTTTAATTGCTTTTGTTTTAACCTTACCACCTTTTGTACTTTAGGGCTTTGTACCCTTTTATGTCCCGCCGCTCCCTAATCTTTTTTAGATTTTAGCGGCGTACAAAACCTGCTCCAAATAATAAAAAAAAAATAAAATAGAACTTTTCGGCCAAACAATTCTCTTCATGTTTGGAGGGCAGGATGAACTGCTAACTGTGCAACAGAGGAAGGAGGTAGTTTCGTGGTTTCGGGCTGCTTTATTGCACTTGACACAGGAACACATCAAATCATTGATCGGGAAATAGATAGTGTTACGTATTGAAAGATACTGGAGGAAAGCTGCTCCCAAGTAAGAAAAATTCTACAGCCTACACCGATGGATATTTCAGAAGGACAATGGTTCTAAACACACGGCTAAATTAACTCGAGAATAGTTTAAAAAGAGAAAAATAAACTTCCTTATATGACTCAATCATATTGAACATTTATGGCGAATACTGAAGTCTGCAATCCGTCAGAGAAACCCACAGAACCTTGCCTCTTTGACGGAGATTTGCGTAGGAGAGTTTGGAACAAAATATCCAGAAATGATGGCGAAAAGCTAATATCAACTTATCAGAATCATTTTAGTGCTGTTGCTGCAAACAAAAGTTACGCTGTAGCGTAACTTTTGTCACGAAATATTAAATGGATGAAATAATTATTGATTGAATATTTTTGTCACCTGCTAAATTTTGTTAATTAACAATTGTTCTTATCTAGAAGGAAAATCTTTCATATGCGTATTTCTTATGTTAAATATATGTTTACTGAGTTTCTAGTTAGTTCTATAACCAGACAAAAGTACGAAATATTTCAGACATATTGAAAATTTAAGTGTTAAAATACTTGTGTGTGTGTATGTGTGTGTGTATGCGTATGTGTGTAAGAATGAAGCAGCTTTTCTTTTAAACACGTTTGATTAGAGATCAGGTTGAATTTAGTCTTAACAAGTTTGACTTTGCTTCTTTCAATTTGACGGATACAATGCTTAGTTGCGTGTCGGAAATGGATAATTGTGGTAAATCCATTTTTATTTAATAAATATTTATTTAAAATAAATATTTTTGTTTGTTTAGTCGCGAGCTTTCGTTTTTCCTAAGGCATCTTAGGACGTGGAAGTTAGAAAATCACCAAGCGGACGGAAATCGCCCCTCGAGCCATTAATTTTGAGAATTGTGCGATTTTCTCAGTGACCGACTTCGTTTTCGTAACTGGGACCAAGTTGCGCAAAATGATCTCAGCTGTCGAGAATACAGATATAAGTCTCGGAAATGATAAAACCTACGACATAAATAAAATTAATTGTATTTTGCGTTTTATTTTAATCTTTGTTACGCAAAGACTAATTTTATAAATGATTGCTTGCATAATACGAGATTCGTTACAAGCCCCACACATAGGCTTATCTACTTTTACGCTTCTTGCTATTCTACAGACATAATTTAGAGGAAAAGTAAATAAAACGCCTTGACCAAGGGGAGCAAGGAGAAGGGAAAAGAAGAGATAGAAGTAAAAGACTGGATTACAAAGATAATGGCAATCAAGTAGAGTGGAGGGATGATGCAGCAGCAATTAAATCACTCCATCCCTAACCTCTAGGACCTGTAAAATACACCCACTAGAGTGTAAAATGACACGAATCTCTTGAGGAGTTATCTTTTGCACAGGCCTCTAAATGGCCTACTCTAGATTTAAAAGAGGGACTTCGGATCGTCTTCAACAGAAAATGACACCTCTCAAAAATCGTCGGGTCAGCTTTTAATGCAGTGTTGCAACTTTGAAAATAATGATCTTTTTTCAAGTGATTAAAAGGAATGTACGAATTTGAATCTTTTGAGGAATTTATCAGTATAAGGAATTTTTTAGGCCAGTTTCTAATTACAGTCCAGTGTTTATTGTTACTGGGATCGTATTGGTCAAGTAATATAATGCTACTGTTTTGACCTCTTCTGTAACTGTCTTGTCTCTAACAAAGTCAATATAATTCTTTCTATCTCGTTAGGCTTTTTTATAGAATCTATGCCGCAAGAAAGGTGAGCATTATTGTGCTGGTATGACATTATACGATTGTGACATTTCGTAAGTTTAAGGAGTAGAAGTGAACAGACCTGTTGCACCACACCGGATTTGCATTTCGTCATTTTGCTGTGCGATTAATTACACTTTAATATTTTCTAGTTAATTTGGGTTCTTAATATTTCATTTATATATATATATATATATATATATATATATATATATATATATATATATATATATATATATATAAGAGAGGTTGCGTGTAGCCTTGTAGAGAAAGTTTGTAACAAAATGTTATATTATTTTTAATTCAGGTCAATTAAATGTTGTGCTTCCTGAGAATGTATCATTGTGTGTTTTGAGAATAAAAATTTGGACAAATTTTTAAGACGTAATTGTGTTTCCAAGACTCATCTTGAGTGTCACCGTGACGCGATGTTCATAGCGTTCTCTTTTGTAGGAGGAAATTAAAAAAAAGAAAAAGCAATCTTCCTTTATGTAAAACAGCTTATTCTTAGGTATTTAGAGATTGTGAAGACAACTGGAAGGAATCCTGTACTTTTCTTTTTTTACAGTTGAAAGTACCTATTCTCCGTTTCTGGAGACATTTGCATCTTGTAATATATGCATAGCGTACTTGTTAAAGTAATCGCCGTTGGATTACTCTTACTATTGTCGAAAAATGGGTTCGCGGAAACGTCTAATTATTGTATTGAAGGTGTGGGGTCTCTGCCCATCACATACTCTCTCCCACGTATCGAACTGGCATCACATGTTTTCCGGAACACATGCAATTCCAAATCATCCATCTCAGGAAGTTATCATTCGCGACTGTTCCACCTCCGACGAAACAGCATCTCTACGTGATGTGGACGGGTGGATAAGTGTGGCCTCCCATTCATGTAACAGATCAGCCCTAGAGTAGTCCCCCAATGTGGAACCATGTATATAAAGGGTCGAAGCGACACCAAGACACATACAGAGAAACTCAGACAGCAAGAACCAGTCAGCCATTCAGTCGCGCCCATCCCCCATCACCAATCTCTCGAATCATAACGCCGGATCCCGTAATCCTTTCATTCGTGATCTCACTCAAAGGATCTCTAAAAAGTTGCGCTAGCACTAAAGTAGTATTCTCTCTAAAGCGGAGTGATAGTGTAGGAATTAAAAATTACAAACTGAATTCCGAGCCTCATTCACGTAACATAAAGATTAGTCTGACGGTAATCTGTACAAACGAGTTATTATAATGCAAATCTTTTGTAACTCACTTTGCATATTTTGTGTAGTTTGACTCATTATTCATACTAGCTTAGATTCTTATAATTTTTTTTTTTACAAAATAAAAAATAAAACTGTTTCGTCCATAATTTCAATCCCGTCCGGCCAATAGAGCTACCGCCTTTCGTCTCAAGAAACCTCGAAATCCTGAGTCCGCCCAATTTTCCTCAGACCGAAAGGTTCTCGTCAGATCGTGAAGTTGCACACACAAAACAAAGGGTATGAAAATATTTGTTCTTTTTAATTGTTTATTTAAAAAAAAAAATGCATATGTGGATGACGATAATTAATCAACATAGAAAATATGCACAAAGTTTGTTGGATAAAATCCACTCATTGCGGGTTAGGGAAAAAGAAAGAAATTAGCCATTAATCGCAAGGGGCAGCAATGGGCATTAAAAATAGCGCTCAGCTATTGACCGCAATGATCAATGGAATTGGAAATATGGAGTTCTGCTTCCCGGGGCTTATTAAGAATGAAAATATTCTGAATATTGTGTGAAATTTCCTTATGGTAGTGGCCAAGTTTCATTTCATAGAACATCGTATCCAAAAATGATTAAAGTAATGTACATTTGAAGAAAAGATGAGCTTAATACTAGAGAACGATAAATTAGAAATACAGTTTACACGCTAAAATTCGTATTCTATGTATGACAATACTGCCTCACGTATATTGTAGTCTGTTACTCATATTATTATTAATTGATCAGAAGGCGAGAGAATTTTATGTTGATAAATCATTCAAAAAGAAGTTTGTCTAAAGTAAGAATGAATGAATGACACTGTCTGGCAGATCGAGGCACTGTAATGGATAAAAGTGTGATTTCACGCATAATAAAGCTCTAAGAGAAAACCAGTTCCCTGCGAATCGACGAAAAAAGAGATGGAGGGGTCGCCCTCGCATAAACACTCCCAGGAAAGATCGCACGATACTACGGGTATCGATGAAGGACTCATTTGAGAGAGCAAACGGTATTTCACGTCATGCTGTCTGAACCTGAATGCTTTTCCAGACTATTCCCCGCCGCTTGAGAACGGTGGAACTGACAGGACAGAATAGAGCTGATGAGTTAGCCTTAGTTACTGAGCATGTCATTTAGAGTACTGAAAGACGGAAAGTGTTTTTCAACGACGAGCATAGGGATTTGTTCCGATGGGATGGGAAGCAGCACACAAGGCGTCCTGTTAGATTTTTTTTTTCGAACAGTAGATTTTTCCCTTCCCTCTTTCGTCCGAACTAGCCTTCTTTCGTAGGTCTAAAATTTTATGTTTGTCTATTTTTCACGTGTCTGGATATCCACTTTGTGTGTAAGGGCTTGTAGTCAGTGTTTGGAATTATGTTAACGAAATACGATAGAAAAGTGGTCGATGGAGAGCGGTCAGTAGACCCACTCTTTCTCGTTTGGGCTGACCATTGTAGATTGTCTCAAACGGGGTAACACCTCAGGTTCCCTAGTTCGAGTATGGAATGGAGTGGATGTTTTTTTTTTAGGAGCCCATCTGGCGACTGTGGAAAATGCCAACATCCTCCAAAAAGTCGTAAAGTCCACAAGTCATTGTGCATGAATCAGTCCCGAGTGTAGGGGACAAGCGGTTGCAACCCCGCTCGTCCCGTTACTGAGACAGGTAACGTGCGCGAAGATCACCCAGACTAGGACATTCGACAAGAATGTGCCGAACAGTCTGGGGGACAAACTAATCGCCACAGTAAGGCGCAGGCAAGCGCTCTATCAAATGGCAGTGCGCCTCGCGAATGTGTCCAATTCGGAGACGACAGAAAGCAACCTGAAGCCGTCGCGGCATTGGGGGTAGGTCAATGGGAACAATCGCGGCGCAATGACATGCAACTTTATGTTTCCATCGAACGTGTCCCATCTTCTTTGCCAAGCAGCCCGTATTCCTGCTGTGTAATCGGTGAGAGGAAGAACGAAACGCTGGTCTGGTCGCCCTATCCTCGTGGACTCTTTGGTACCCTCATCGGCGCGCTCATTCTCTGCAATTCCTACATGTCCAGGAACCCAGCAGAAGATAATCTCGACATCCACCCGGGTCGCCAAAACCATGAAGTCACGGATATCGCGAACCATGGTATGCGGAGATTCCAATGCCCCGAGAGCACTCAGGGCGCTTTGTTAGTCGCTATAAATCACAATCCGGTCTCCCAACCGGGCACGTCGCGTTATCTCCCGTACCGACGGTGTATTACAACCAGCTCGGCTGTGAAAACAGACGCAGCGCCTGGCAGAGACCCGCTGACTTTGAACAGAGGGGATACGACATGGAAAGTGACACCCTCTTGGGACTGGGAGCGATACGTATACACTGGCACGGTTCGAGCGTGACACGAAATGTGCTCCAAAAAGGCTAAACGCAATAATCCAGGCGCTGTAGAAGCTTTGGGAGCAGAGGCGGGGCGACAAATAGTCAAAGGTGGTACCATCCAGGGTGGTGTTGTGGGAAAAAAAGAGGCACCACCGGCCAGATAGATACACACAGCTCTTGAAAGAGATCATAGCCTTAAACCTAAAGGGCTTACGGTATGACTGAAGTCTCTCGGCGGCATAGACACCGTCGAGATCAGCTTCAGATCCACTGAGAGCTATTGGCGACTGAGGGAGGCGCCGGGCTTGCGCGTACAGGCGAATAATGCACTGTGAAAGACGCAGAGTGAGTGTCAATTCCCCAGCATAGACGAGTATGCTCTCAATAGGTGACGTGCAGAAGGCACCGGTCGCCAGGTGAAGGACGGAGTAGTGGATCGAGTCCAACTTCCGCAATACACGCTCGGCTGAGGATGCATATAACACATCTGTGATCGAGCTTCGAACGAACAAAGAATCGATAAAAAAGTAAGGCAGTAGCCCTATTAGCGCCACAGGCGCTGAGCGTCAGGGAGCGAAGAATATCCATGGCGTGGGTACAAGAGCCCCTAAGGCGGCGAATATGAGCTTCAAAGGTGAGGCGTCGATCAAATAAAAGACCAAAGAAACGGTACGAGTCCACCACTTTCAGGGGCACCCCATTAAGTAACAAGTATGTGTCAGGATGGAGCTGTGGATGATGGCAGAAATGCACCACCTTAGTTTTGGCCAAGGAAAACTGAAGCCTGTGCACTTTGGCATAGCGAGAGACGTGGTTGGTTCAATGCCTGTTGGAGTGGACGCTCAAGAGTTTCCATCTGGGCTGCGCCAAAAGTGATCGAAAGGTCGTCCACGTAGAGCGTAGCTAGAACATCTTCCCACAGCAGCGAGGTGATGCCATTGATGCTCAGGGCAAAGCCTGTGACACTGAGGACATTTCCATGCGGGGCACACTCTTCCTGCTCCATTGGGCTGGAGAGGGCTCCCCCCCCCCACACACACGTACGCAGCATCGACGATCTCTCAAAATTCAGATATAAATTGTGGGAGACTTTCCCTCGCCTCCATCTCGTGAAGAGTGTCCATGATACCGTATCTCCATGCAGTATCATAGGCCTCTTCCAGATCTAAAACACCATGGCGTAATGCTGTCTAGGAACGAAGGCCTCGCAGACGGCATTTTTCAGTCAAGGCAGAACAGCCGACATGGAGTGTAACTTGCGGAAGCCACACTGAGCAGAAGACAGATGGCCTCCACTGTCCAGAAGAATAGCAAATCTAAAATTTAACAGTTTCTCCATCAACTTGCACACGAAAGAAATTAGAGAGATTAGGGGGAAACTTGCGGAGGTAGAGTGCTCTCTCCCTGGTTTTCGAAAAGCGAGCACAGTAGCGATACGCCAGGAATCTGGGAGGATACCCTCTACCCAGATCATGTTGAACACATCTAAAAGAAAAGCCATGCCTTGCTTACACAGAAGTCGTAGCATGGCGTACTTGACAAGGTCTGACCAGGGGTGGTGTCCACGCACTAAGCGAGAGCGGAGCGCAACTCACTCAGAGTAAACCTGTCGTTGAAGGGTTCTCCACCTCTGAACGTAAAGTCCAGTCGGTGGCCTTCCATTACGTGACGACGCGCATTGAATGGTGCCGGAGCAGCATCCCGGCTAGAGAATGTAGGGAAAGAGGTCGCAAATGATTTCGCAACGGACGTGGGTCCGATATTGGGGTCCTATTCTCTTGGAAAATCCTTTTGACTCTCTTCCGCACCTCTATTAGAGAAGTCTTTCCGTTAAGTGAAGACTCGTATGCCCGCCAAGAAGAGCGGCGAGCGCGCTTCGAAATATACCGGAACCTAGCCCTAGCTCGACTAAATTTACTGACAGTGAAGTCGTTCGGACAGCGCTTATAGCGCATGTAGGCATAACGCTTCTGTTTGAGGCCCGTCTCACACTCGGCTGACCACCGAAACCTTAGGCAGGCTGGGCGGCTTCGGAGGCGGGTGTCCCTCTTTTAGAGGATCCATCATCTCTAAGCCACCCAGCGTACCACTTAGTGTGGGGGAATGAGCCGAAGCTCATTAGTGCTGTCCTTCTTTCGAGGGGTAGTATTAGGAACTGCGGAAGATGGCCTCACAACCAACTTAAGAGGTGTTGCATCATGTGAGTCTAACGATTCTGTGGAGGCGCGCGGCCGTTTCGCCTCACGGGAAACGGTCACTCTGGTATTAGCCGGGGCTGGGTGTGAACCCTTTATGAAGACAGCTCTACCAGGGGAGCGCCTGGGGTGGGTAGAACCCACAGAATGGTTCCGACTGGGCGCGGAAATGACCGTACTCGTAGAGCTGGAGGGACCATGAGCAAGGGTGTTTTTCTTAATATTGAGGCAAAAGACGTCCTCCTCAGAGCTGGGCCGGGCAGGACCAAGTACTTAGCCTCGCGAAATGAGAGACGTCAGAGCCTGAATGGCCACGATTTCCTTTCCTCAAGCAGATACGCACCACATTGCTTCGAAGAAGCGGGTTACGGGTCTCCGCAATTGACACACTTGGCCATATACGATTTGGACCTATCGTGTACGGCCTTGGAGCAACTTACACAGACTTCGGGTAACCCGAATTTGCACGTCTACATTAACGATTCGTATGACCGAAGCGGTGGCAGTAGTAGCACCTCCGCAGAAGCGGCACGAATGCCTTCACTTGGTAGCGATACCAACCCGCACTCACTGACTCATGGAGCTTGTCACAGTCGAACGTAACGAAGAGTGTAGGGGTGGGTCACGAGGCCCTTCCCTGTTTTATCATTATACGTTCGACCTTGACCACTCCATAGTCAGCCAGCTCTAAGGTAATGTCTTCAATAAAGTAGTCCACGATTTCCCTCTAATAAACTACCCCTTTCACGAAGTTCATGGTAAAGTGCGGCGTCACACTCACGGGGGTGTCATCAAGTGTCCGAAGAGCACTAATCTTGGCCGCCTCAGATGGATCCGACGCATTCGCCAGAAGGCTCTCGTTCGAAAAATGGGTCACCTTCAGCTCCCTACCAATCATACTAGCTAAAGCTTCCCTCTGATGGATCATGTTACTCTTAGCCAACATCCTGTCATCAGTGGAGCGAAAAACAAGGAAACGTTTGAAACCAGTGGGCTTGAAAACGTCATGTAACTTCTGAATGAGGGGTCCCGAAGTAATTGAGGCTCCGCTCTGCGCGCTTTTTGTGCTAATCTGGGACTCCCCACCAATGAGACCACCGGGGCCAGACATGCCGGTCTTTACTGGGTCGCATACCGAAACGGCAGTGGCCCCGTCCGCCCCAGTGACTGGTACGGATGGAGAGAAGCCCCGAGTCTTTTTCATCGTTTTCTATTTTTTGTCTTCTTAGGAGAGGAGGGCTGAGAATGAAGCAGCTTCTCTCCTCCACCGTCAGGAGGCCTAGGCCAGATGGACCGGCCTCAGCAAGACGCTTCTCTGAATAGGAGAAGGTCTTGGCTTTCACAGGGGGATCAGCTGTTGGAGGAGATCCTTTCTATCCTTGTGAGGCTTCGGAGACACGAGCCGTCTGAGGAGGAGCTTGCATAGGGTTGGACACGGGTTTTGTGCTTGGTGCATCGAGCCTGGGTTCGACCCCATAGAAGATCCTACCGTCCGGGGCGGAATCACCTCAGGGATAATATCTATCTCAGAGGGGAGAGGATCCATGTGACTATCCCCCTAAGACATTACAGGACCCCTTCGAGATATCTTTTGTCGTATTCTGGCCCGGCGAACCTGCACCAGTGTGGAAAGAGAGGGGGGTACGTACTGTGACCCCCTGTAAGCGCGCTATGCGCGCTAGCCTGAATTTAGGTGGCACGGGCCGACGAGCCCGGTTGGCCCTATCGAGGGCCAATTATGGGCCGCCTGCCTGGTTTCTTGGCAGCCGCCTTGAAAATCAAAGGGGAACTGCCACTGGAAAAGGTGAGTCCAAAGAAGGGGTCCGGAGGACTCCCCTGAATCTGTATGCAAAGGAGAGGACTAAGCTTCCTCTCCGGTTAAAGAGATTTAGAGGGGACCTCCATTTTTTCGGTGGAGCTGCCCGAGGGCGGCTCTGTCGATGGTCGAGGGGAGGTATTCGTTTTAATAAATTCATCATTTAGCATGGTGAGCTTATAATAATTCCGGGGCGCAAATGTTCATCATCCCACGCAGTAGCCCGCTCTGCGAGGGGTGAACACGGGGCCAGCAAAACCATCTGCTGCCATGCGAGGCTACTCCTGCTTAGTGGACTGGCAGAGCATCGGTATGGCGGCTCCACCTGGGGCACGGCGTAAAACTGATAGACAGGGAAAAGAGGAACAAAGGGTATGTGAGGAATGTGTGGGTGGGGATGAAACAGCTTGTTAAAAATACACCATCCCAGGCCGGATCTCAGGGGCGAGGGAACGTTGCCCCTTCCTACCTCATCAGGGATAGTTGGGTGGGAGGAAGCTGGTCGACGTCTACCCTGTAAAATTAGAGGCTGACCAGAGAAAGTTGTGGTAGAGGTTGTAGGGAAAGTGATGAAGTAGGGTAAAAACATAAGCCATCAGAAAGAAGGAGAAGAGGCTTAGCTGAGGAAGGACGGGGCGCTGAGTCCCGTCTGCACGGCGGCCAGGAAGGCAAATCGCTGCGCCCCTTACGGGCATAATGGAGTGGAAGCACATTTTATAAGCGTGGAATCAGGAGAGGTGCTCCCTCAATCATCTTTCATCCCTTTCTACAACTAACTACCAGCTACAAGATAATATGGGAGTCAACTAACCTTATAGCATGTCTGAAAAGGGCAATCAAATTTTCCCAAACAGTTTGTTACTTACCCTCAAACCCTTTATTAACCAGTAGGCAACGCTTACATCGAGAGATGCCGATACTAACAAATTAGAAATGGCAAACTCTTTGCTCCGATCCATTTTGGATAATAGGTATGTCGCTCCAATAATTCACTCGTTGATTTCTTCTTTTTCGCTCACCGGAGGGGGTCATCCTAAAAAATTTCCTGCTTTCAAATATTTTTCTTTCAAAGTCATTACGAATGAGTTTTCGGGTTTGTTTTCTTTCGAAATATTTTGAGCATGTTTACTTTTCATTAAAATTCCTTCGTTGGTTTCTACACTTTCTTTTCGACTATTGAGATTTCTTAAAGTATTTGTTCCACAACGCTTTTCATTTTTTTAATTTAATTTTTATTATAAATATGGGCAGTGGAGATAGCCTTGTTTCGATCCCTGTTTTAAAACCTCACCTCCAACTTTTCCTTACATCTCGTTACACGGAACTTCAGACAAGATAATTTTTCACATCTTTTTGTCCCAATTCGAAAATCTTGTCGACTTTAAGAGTAGAAATATTTCAAATCCTACCAAGCTCACTTATCTAAAAAAGTACCTACAGGATTATGCTTTAACCATCTATCTTCAAATATCTCGACAATTCGGGCGAAAATGATAAGGTTGCATTAGAATTTTGAAAAAGATAAATATTTAGACCGGAATGCTGTCATCGACTCTTACTCCTCTAATAATTTAAATGTATACTCAATTCCGAACTCAAACCTGCATAACTTCTCATTGTGGTTAAACGAAATCCGTTCAATCCTGTATGAACTTAAAAGATTGCAGGTGATCTTCTTTAAGAATGAAAGAGCGGTTAATTCAAAATTTTCAACAAAGAAAAACGCCTCGGATTCAAATACCTCTTCAAAACTTCCTAATTCTATTTCAAAACCCTCTTAATTCAAAATGCAAATTACTGGGATTTGTAAAAGTTGTGTTTCACCTTTTTTTTTACATCTTTTGATAGGTTTACGTGTGGGAGAGAAAATGTTCCGTCATACAAATATAAAGTTCGACTCTTCCAGCACCTATCATTAAAACATCTTTTTCATTATGTGCAGCCGTGTGTCGAGATGGAAGTGAAAAGAATCGAGATATCTGCTCTCCCGCCCGCCGCGGGCCACAACAAGTCCAAGCGGCTTAACATCAACCAGATGACCGTCCACCGAGTCGCAGAAAGGCTCGAAGAACGTGCAAGACCTCAAAGATCAACTTCCTTCTGGCAGACCTCAAGTTGTCAACCGATTTGGCTGTAAGAAAGGCTTTTGAAAGTGATCAGAAGTTTAAAATTAATGCGTTTATTGCAAAGAAGAACATCTTGTTGGCCAGGGCCGTCAAGGAGGAGGACGGCAAGAGCTTAAGGTACGTGGAAAGGCCTTTGCTCACCGACCTTATGCGAGAACAACGTCGGTAGCGCTGTAGTCGTCTTCTCAACGACTCGAAAAGTCATGGCCATCGAATTCTCATTTGTTCTGATGTAAAAACTTTAACGGTCGATCCCGTCATCAACAAGTAAAATGAATACGTGGTAAGCTACAGCCAGGACGTCTCCGAGGTCCGCTACGTGTCATCGACTAAGCACCCGCCATCCGTGATGATGCTCGGCGTCGTGGCTTCGAATGGCGAGAGATACCACCGGTGTGGTTCGCGGCCGGTTACAGGCTCACCTCGGGCGATTACAGGGAATTCTTTGGCACGAAATTCCTGCCCTGGATGAGAAAGATCACGAAGAAGGCGGAATACGACTTTCAGCAGGATGGTGCCCCATCCTACAAGGCCAGCATGAAGTTTGGTCGAAAGAGTTTTGGTCGCTACAGTCGCCCGACCTCAATCCCTTCAACAAAAACGTGTGGGCGCATATCGAGGGCAAGGGCTGCAGTGCCCGCCACAGCAACGTTGACGAGCCTAAGTTCTTCGTCAAACGCGTGTTGGCCAGCATGAGGAAGGACTGGGTCCGCAACATGTGCGCGGCCTTCAGGTCTCGCCTGGAGAGCGTGCTCACATCCGAGGGCAACCACATTGATTTATATTGCAATTTAAACACATATTTATATGTTAAAACAATAAAAACTATCATAGTGTCCTTTGTTGAGAGCCTCGTAACAAGTGCAACAGGACTTTTGCAATACCCTGTATGAGACCGAATTCATAATATGCTAAATTGTTCAAGTACAAGTTATGGCCGAAAATTTTGAGACTAATATACGTGGGTTGAACAAAATAATTGGAACATGTATTAAATCCAATGAATATTTATTTAATACGGAGTTGGTCCTCCTTTTGCTTCTGAACAGCGTCGATGCGTCTTGGAATTGATTCATACAGCTTCCTAACTTAATTGAGAGGAGTCTTGAGCCATTCTTCTTGCAATACTTGCTTCAGCTGTTTCAGACACGAGAGTGAAGGGTCACGACCTCTAACTTGTCGCTTCAAGACGCACCGCAAATGCTCCATTATATCAATACTCGTATCTGGAGATTGTGGGGGCGACTCCATGTATTGTAGCTCACTCCTATGCTCTCCATAGCAATTCTTATCCACATGAGCGATGTGTATTGGGGCATTGTCATCTTGAAAAAAACACTCACCATCAGGGAATAATGTCTGGACCATGAGATGGACTTGATCTTCCCAAATATTCAGATATTCGTTGCTGTTGATCCAACCATTCAAGGAAACGATTGAAGAAAACGAATTCCATATGGCTGCCCAAACCATCACTGACTCTGCTCCGTGCTTCACTGTAGGAAGAAGGCAGTCAGGATTAAAAGTTTCCCTGGGCTGCCTCCAAACATAAACTCGCCCTGCAGTTGGAAAAAGAGAAAAACTGGACTGGTCAGAAAATATTACTTGCTTCCATTGATCGTCTACCAGCCCTTGTGATCTCTACACCAGTTCAGCCTTTTCTGAATGTTTTGATGAGAAAGCAAAGGTTTCTTGATGGCGGCTCTTCCATGATATCCGCCTTTATTGAGCTCACGGCGAACAGTTTTGGTCGAACGAAACTGGGCTAGTGAGACGTTGATTCAACTCTGCAGTCACTTTGGGGGCAGTTGTCCGGGGATTTTTCATCACAATGCGTTTCAACACTCGTCGGTCTCTTTTAGCGAGCTTCAAGGTCCTGCCGGAATTACTCCTCCTGCTGAAGGTTTTTTCCTGCTTCTTGAATTCTACCATGGTCCTTGATATGGTAGGTCTCGAAAAACCAAGGAATTTAGCTGTTCTGGTGACTGAAGCTCCTACAATTCGAGCTCCAATACTTTGCCCTTTTTCGAACTCAGTGAGGTCACGCATCTTAGCATCTACATATACCACGATTCGAAAAAGAAATACAAATAATAATCATTAAAGTTGCTAAATCAAACTATGTATCTACAATAAAAACAAAACACTCATAAAGAAATTTGGATGGATATTAGTAATATAATGGCTCATTGAAATATTTGTGTTAAATTTCTACTGGTCCAATTATTTTGTCCAACCCCTGAATATTTTTATTTTTTTTATTCGTTTTTAGAATTTACCTGATCGGTTTATTAAAAAGTCAGCATTTAAAAAAATGCATTCCTTCACTAAATCCTGTAGGAGGTAAGTTCCAGTCCCTGTAGCTTTGCTATTTAATCAAAAGGGTAAAATGATAACAAAATAGGTTAGATGTTATATGAATATAACAGTGAAATAATGATAAATATATAACAATAAGTTATATATCTATGCCCCAAACAATCAACAAAATAGACTACTCGTATTTGCCAAAACATGTATCATAAGCAACATAGAACAGATAAGCAGATAAAGCTCTGTGAAAAGTACAGCAACACTATACTGATAGAGAAATATCAGTAGCGTCTCGAAAGTTCCTTGACAGTGATGAGAGCATTTATCTTTCGAGTCAGGCTCTCCCAGGGGGTGCGACACTTGTGAGGTGTGATACTGACCTACTCCTCGGTGATGACTGCCTTCAGTTTCTCATTAGAGGCTGGCTGACGACGCCTTACGGCCTCTTTCAGGTCCTGCCAGATGTCTTTTCAGTGGATTAATGTTTAGATACTGAGATGACCAGCCAATTACCGTGCTATTTTGTCCCGGAACCTCTGGACGCATTCTTGCGACATGGAGTATTGTCTTACTGGAAAATCACATTGCCGGCATTTCTGGAGAGGTCTTGAGCTGAGAGCAGTATGTAATCTCTCAGGATAGCTTGGTACTTATGGTGCCATCACACACGGTGAGACGATCCATCCCTGAACTTGACATGAAACCTCATATCATTGAAGAGCCACTACCATGTTCTACTGTTGATACACTGCCTGCCAGCCTCATTCAGGAGTCTAACGCTACCTGGGATCGGGAACAACTACAAGGTATCCTCGTCAAACCATAAGACACGTCCTCACTGACGCATTGACCAGCTGCCATGAACCCGTGTCCAGGCAGGTCGACGTTGCTTCTGCTGAATGTTGATTAGCAACTTCTGGCGGACTTTACATTAATTCAAGCCTTTCGTAAGCAGTCTGAGACGGACTCTTCTGACGGATGCTTTAATCTGGCATCAGTCTGTCCATTCATGTTGCAGCTGGACTGCGGTTTTCTTACGACTCCAAAGGCTTATAAGACGCAAAGACCCGTCGTGACGTTGCATACTGACCCTGGGTTGTCCAGAACGAGGTCGCTCCTCTTCATAACATGGAAAACACTAGGGAGAAACTTTTCCGTAAATTCAAAATGAACATTTTTAATTATGTGGGCACTTTAGACAATCCAGCCACTTAATAAACAGACATCTCCCTCCCTTAAGTAATTTAAGGCTAAGATGAAACTTTGGGTCCACGGCCCCTCTTGGGTAATTCTTGACAAAAAATATTGGTCCTAACTCGAATTAAAATGTGGTCTGGAATCGAGTAAAACTTAAATCTCGACCCATGTGGCCGTTCAAAACGAATTCTATCTCCTTTTAGAAATTCAAAGGTTTTCTAATTTAAATAAACTTTACTGAATCACTTACTTTGTTTTAAAATTTATCTTCAAATTGCGAAAAAAACAGGGTACATATTAATTTTGCGTACAATTTGTACTGTGTTTCGATTATGCAACTACAGTCCTTCTAGGGCGAAGATGATTTCCTCGAGGACGAATCAAAACAGGAGACCAATCTCCCTCTCGTTAGGAACCTCGATTTATTTGATGGATAACCACTGTCTTATCAGAAGCAAAAGAGGAATATTTAAATTCAACTTTTATAACTATAATATCATTAATATACTATTGATGGATAAAAATAAGTACTTAAACCCTTTAATAATTTAAAATTGTCATCTGCATTGGATTAGACCCTAACACCACTTAGAAGCCAAGGACTTTGGGTAACAACCCCCCGTCAAACCGTCAAAAGAATCATTGTTAATTGTTACGTGTGTAAGAAATTTAACTCATTTTTTTTATTTATTCCAATACCCCCAAATGACCAACTTCACAAAAGCCCAGATGAACTTTGCCAAACTTTTCAAACATACTGGGGTCGACTTCACAGGGCATGTGATCGTCAAAATTTTAAATGGAAGAGGGCTGTGAGGTGACAATAATAGTCCACCAAAACATGGCAATAATTCAGAATTGCTCATATCAATAATTTTATTATTTCAAAGAGCATATAAATTATTTTGTTCAACAGTCAAGTTTATAAAATCTTTAGTGAAGAAGAGGTTAAAAAAATCAATAGGATTAGAGCAAGCTCTAGCTTCTTCAGATATATCTCTGTTGTAGTACAATCTGTATTTATACTCACTTATTGTCGCAACCTCTTTGACCATTTTCTTTGCATTTGTTTTTTGGATGACTTTTCTTTACTATCGAATTCATTTTCTGACTCTTCAACACTACCAATTCCGCCCGGATGATTGATGGCTGCAGGAGCTTCCAGCAATCTTTGCTCGAGTCGAATAGATGAACCTGCTGCTTCTTCATCTGAATGGTCACTATCTCCATCAGATAGTTCATCAATAGGGAGACCCATAAAAATATCGCCACCTTCCTTAATCTCTTCTAAGTAGGCCAATGATGCTGCCGTTGTAAGAGACCTGTGTAAAAAATAACATCTTATTACGCTACGAAATACTATTTATTAGTCTGGCCAGAAAGTCTTTACTTACGTAAGAAGCTTAAAGAAAAAAACAAAGTTGGGGAGCAATGGCAGCATTAGGAGATGCCCTCTTGGAGATGAGGGCAAGATACACTCTTTATTTATACATACAGAGGGGAGCTTTTACAAATCGACAAGAGAAGAGATGAATATAAAAAAACATAGAAAAGTCTTTGGGAACCAAAGAAGTTATAGAGATGCATATATATATATATATATATATATATATATATATATATATATATATATATATATATATATATATATATATATATATATATATATATATATATATATAATATATACATATAAGGCATTTACAAGTTGTATGTTAATAAATACATGAAATTTTATAATGAGAAGGACTAGAGTGGGAGGGCGGGAGTTGCAACGTAAGAGGAGATGTTGATGCTCCGAGGGCAGAAGACCGAATGAGGTCTCTTTCCTTTCCTTTCCTTTTGTAGAAAGTTGTGAAAAAGAGGGGGTGAATAATGAGTAAAGAGAGGAGGGTGAAAGGGGGGGAAATGAAAGAAGCATTAGGTTAATAGTGTAGTTGCACGGTGTACGGGCCATCTCCATTATTTAGATTCTTAAGTGGGTTTTTGAACTTTTTTTTTTTTAACACTTATGTTGTTTTATTTCTGCGTATATACGTATAATCTCCCTCCTCAGGATTGAGAGCGTCGAGTGTCTCGTTGGGGAGAAACCCTTACAGTTTCTCCCAGATGCTTTTTCCTCTCTTGTAGAGGTACACATTTATCGGCTCTATTCCCGTTTGTTCGTGTAGGCTCCTCGAGGTCCGGAAGTCGAACCACTTGGAGCCAGTAATAAATTTGAGTCCTAGGTTTTGTACTCTTTGAAGCATCGACATGTTTCTGTTGGATGCTACGTTGAGTGGTATACTGAGGTACACCAGCTCGGATCTAACTAAGCTGATGTATAGCTTTTTTTGTTGGCTGTTGATAGGTTTCTAAATCGGTGGAGTTCGTCTAGTTCGATTTTTGCATGTCCAATTCTGGTCCTCACGTGTTTGCTCATTCCGGAACTGGAGAGTCCGAATCCGAGAATAGACGCGCGAGGAGAGTATTCAATATCAGAGTTTCCTATTTTGAAGGGGACGGTGCGATGTCTTTCTATTGCTGTTGCGGAGAACTTAGCCACATTGGTCTGTATCTTCCAGCGTCTTTCGAAGCTGGAGATTTTCTCGGCTTCTGCCGCCGTGGCTATAGCCATCAGTCTTGCTGACTTCGTCCTTCGCTCTACAATTTGGGTGACATCATCCGCGTACTGTACATTGAGTGTTTTCCCGTCGGCTGGTTTAGGGATGTCTCTTGTGTAGACGGTGTAGAGAGTGGGGCTAAGGCATCCTCCTTGTGGAACACCGGAGGCGAGGTCAAAGGATTCTCCTGTGTGCCCTTCGAAGGCTATCACCGCTCGCCTATTGGTGAGATAGCTGCAGACGATTTTCTCGAAGTGGGGAGTGAGTCTCAGCCTAGAGATTTTGTATTTCAGGCCTTCGATCCAGACCTTGTTGAAGGCCTTCTTTACGTCTCTGCATACGACATCAATCCAACAACCTCTAGCTCGCCATGCTGCCGCGTGTTGCAGCATATGGGCTATCGCTGTCTCGGTGCCTCGGTGTTCTCTGAATCCATGTTGTTCTTCGTTCAGGAGGTTCTTTTCAGCTAGGTGTTTAGCCAGTCTGCTGTTGAGGATTTTTTTAAAAACCTTCCCAATGGTCTCCAGCAGTGAGATGGGTCTGTAATTCATGACCTGGTTAGGTGGTTTTCCCGGTTTGGGTATGAAGATCCTTTTGGATGTCTTCAGGCCATCCGGGAAGTATCCCATTGCTAGAGACGCATTGAACAGGTTCAGCAGTCTGGTCTTAAGTCTATCCGGATCTTCTTTTAAATGCCTGATGGTAATTTGGCTGAGCCCCGGGGCTTTAGACTTAAATGAGGAAATGGAATTCAATAGTTCCTCAGTTGATATTTTCTTTCCATCCTGAGAGTTGCCTTGAAATCGATGGTGGCATGAGGTTCTGTAAGGGTCAAACCTCCCTTCTCTCCTCTCCATATACTCGAGAACCTGATCCTTAAAACCTAGGTCAAAGTCTTCTTCTTCTTCCTCTGAGATTTTGAAGACATTTTCCCAGACTCCGCGGAACAGCTTCTCTTTCTCCTTAGGAGTGACCACCTTATTTCCTTCATGCCTGATTTCTGTTTGACCTGGGTTGCGAGCATTTCCCTTTAGTTTGCTGATGGTCGTCTAAAAGGCCTTTGGGTTTCTCTCAGTGTCTAACTTTTCTATTAGACTATTTCATTTGTTACGGATTTCAGTTCCTAGCATGAAATTCAGCTGATTTCTCAGTTGCTGAACGATTCGAAAATCCATGGGTCTAGTATAGCCCAAGTTGAGGATGGTCTCGTAGACTCTGGAAAATCGATGCTGTAGCACTACTCTCTCTTGTGTGGGTTTTGTGGGCATGATTATTTTGTGTGACGTTATCGGGATAGCTATAGCGTCGGCGTTAGATATGAGGTCGTTAATAGCAGTCAGTTCGTCATCCAGATCTTCTTCGGATGCGTCCTCTAAATCAGGGGTAACTTCTGGTAATGCTCTCCTGTATTCTTCACACTTTGCATTCCAGAAGTCTTTTCTAGGGATGACTGGGACTGGGATAGGGGCTGTTGCAATGGTGATTATCATTGGCAGATGATCACTAGATGTTAGGGGTCCTGGCGTGATACGATGGTGGAATGGGAAGTTAGGATTCGTGCGCACCACGTCTGGTTTGGTGGCTGACCCTGGGTAGAAAAACGTGGGGAAGTTTGGTCCAATGCGCTCTGCAACGCCTCTTCTTGTCAAGAGATCAAGTGATCTACCTCTTGAATTAGTAGAAGAGTATCCCGCTGCTCTATTCCTGACGTTAAGGTCCTGCGTCCACCTTATATAGGTGAAACCTAGGATGACCGCAGGACTTCACTCAAGGTTCCTTTGTCCCCAAGGGGGCCAAAGGTCCGGGAGACCCGGTCAGCCTCGTTGCGCTCGGAACGTATTCATCTTATGTTACATGAGGAGGTGGAAAACATTTCCGAGAAATGAATTAAGAAATTACATGAGAGTTTATTTAATATTCCAAAGGGAATTTTTCCCCGCCTAGTATTGAAAATTGCTGGCATATTATCAGAGTAAATTTGTGCTCTAGGGTACAGGAGTAAGGAATACATAAGAGCCAATGTTTCCAAAATAAATATATTTTTGTGTATAGGAGCAGAATAAATGTTTGGCAGGGTCCAACCACATCCAGCTTACGTAGGCTAAATAAATTAGGTTAGCCTTACTCATTTGAATACCAGCCTACGTTAGTTTTGCTCCATAAAATGTTGTTTTTTGTTTCCGCTTCCTAAGTGAATCAGGACTTTCATAAATAAATTTTACTGCATAATTCCTGAACTATTATATATTTATAATTCTAAATTTAACTAAGTTAGTTAGTTCTAAACTTATCATAAAAAAGTTGTTCTCTAAGAGTATAATTTTTTAGCGATAATTCGTGGATATTGTGCCGAGCGTCCGTTATAACTGACACAGAATTTAAAAACAATAATAATACAGGAAAAGACCAATATTTGGTGAAATATATGAAGCTAAACTAATACTGTTGTGTTATTTGTAACATTGATACACAATTTCAAATTATTATCTAATAAAAAACGTAAATATATACTTACTGTTTAGTCCCTCGTTTGTCACTTTCTACCATGTTGTTTATTATGTTGTTTGGGGAACAGTAGTGCCAACTATAAATAGTTTTTTCTCTCTATATTTGTCGGCTGGAATTTTGGCAACATATGTATGCAATAAAATTTTAAAAACTACAATTATTAAATCAGTTATAATAGATTTTCTTACTGTCCGTTTAAGCCCTAGAATGTGTCCGCTCGTCCGTTTTATAGGCAAAGTAGACGATGCGGTATACAAGAATCTTCTTCAAGAGTACGGGACCTCCTCTCCGAACACCGGTACAGCATTTCTTGGGTCATTAAAATATCTACGTGTGAACTGTTCTCCCCTGAACCTTGATTTATACCCGATAAAAAAACCTACGGAAAATATTCGAGGAGAAGATTTGGGCTCGGAAACCGATGAATGTTGAAGACCTCTGGCGAAGATAGGAGGAAGATATGCTCAAGCCATTCAAAAAGAAAGTAGGAATACTTCTTTTTAATATTGTTCTCAATTTTTTATGAGGTATTAAGTTGTTTTAAGGTCATGGCTGCATACTTTTCTTGTCTCGAACACATCCTTTCTTCAAATACATCGTACTTTACTCACAATTATTTGTAGCTGTTGTTCTATGGAATGAAACTTGGATACTATCAGAGACAAATTTGAAAATAATATTCTGTGCAATTTTCATAGAAATTTAACGAGTATTTACAAAAATATGTAGATTTTGGCATTTTGTTTTCTACTTTTGGACGGTAATGTATATTAAATGGGTTAGTATTGAAAGTGTGACAGCAATGGAGTGGAAATCGGATATTTAATTCAAAGAGGTGACGCGAATATCACTATAATGATTATAATGGTCAGAAGGTATTAGTAATCCTCTTTTATGGTTGGAAAATCACTTAATATGTGGCTACAGGTGGTGCAGAAAGAGGTGTAAAGGGTGGTTTCGTATGTCATTGTACTTTTTACTTCAGATATTAAAGACTAACCAACTCACCTATGTATTTTGTGTCGGCCATTGATTAGAAGATAGAGTGTGCCTAAATTACCCAAATTGTGATAATATTTGCCAAAATCAGAGGTGAGATAAAGAAGAATAAAACCATAGGATAGAGTACAAATGATTGAATGCAAGGAAGAGGGTAGAGCAATCTTATGAAACTAAAAATCTGTCAACTGAGATTTGGCTAAAGCTTCATAGTTGATAATAGTAAAATAAGGAATAGTTCAGTTGATAGAATGGCATCAGGGGATTAGATTGTCCTCTTGTAACGTAGATGGTGGTATTGATACGAGGGGCAGTCGATAAGTTTTGCGATTCGGATATAAGGAAACGAGATATGAGGAAAAGTGTTTTATTATTTTTCAATATAACTACCCTCGACTTCAATGCACATGTGCCACTTGTCCCTGAGGCTTTGAATTCCCGACAACCAGAAATCTACCGACTGCTGTTCAATCCACTCCTGGACGGCGAGCTGGACATCTTCATCGTCCCCAAAGCGGCGTCCACGCAGTGCAGCTTTGAGCTAGCGGAATAAAAAGTAGTCGCTAGGGGACAGATCTGGACTGTAGGGAGGATAGTTGAGCTCCTCGAATCCGCACTCGCGCAGGGCAGCTTGTGCAACTCTGGCCTTGTGGAACTTTGACGACGTTGAAGTCGATCATGGGGCATGAGGTTTCTAGGGACCCAACAGGCAGAGAGAGACCTTGGTCATGGCCAAATTGTCGTGGATGATGTCGATAACACTTCCATGTGATATTCCAAGTTCTCGCTAGATTTCTTAGACCTTCACCCGTCGATTTTCGAGGATCATCGTTTCCACACGGGCCACATTGTTCTCGTTGGTCACGTCTGACGGGCGTCCTGGACGGGGGTCATCTTCAAGGGACTCACGACCATAGCGGAACTCCCTATTCCAGCGAGCAATGGTTGCATAGGAAGGAGCAGTGTCGGTGTACACTGCAACCATGCGTTCATGGCTCTCTTTTGCATTCTTGCCTTCCTTGCTCAAAGATTCGATCAATGCGCGGTGCTCAACCTTCTCCATTGTTGAAAAATTTGTGACTGACGATCTGCGATCAGCTACTGCTTCTTAAATAGACTAGGCAGGAGCGTGCGGCTGCAGGTCCTGACTTGTCATAACTTGTCCTAACACCCCCTCAAACAACCATCCCCCTTCCTCTGTTTTGCCCTACCGATTCGCAAAACTTATTTATTGATCGCCCCTTGTACAATGGGTTGCATGGATTGCGTGTTGAAATCGTTAATGGGCACTGGGGGGAGAGCATCACTAGGATTATCTCTTCTGGTTATGTGACGAATATCACTAGTCTACTGATTTTGGAGAACACCGAACACTTGTGTTAGGTTGTGGTAAAATGGGTGAGGTAAGGGAGCAGATATTTATCCCTAATCGGGATAGAATTTATACGGCACGAGTCACAGGTCACACAATAATGTTTATCGAATTTATTCGCAAGGTGAATAATGGGTGAGTCAAACGATTTCGCTCTTAAAAGGGCTTTAATGTTAACTTTAACCATGACTAGCAGCTGCTTGGGGGGATAAACGGCGCGGCCTCTCGACAACGGGCGTTCCCTACGTCACAACATGATAAAAATATGAAGAGGGAACACGAGGACTTTATCATTATTACCATGCTCTTTGTAAGGTTTGTCAAGCTCCCTGTTTTTAAGAAGTTGGTACCAAACGTACGAATTGGGGATTTCGTTACGGTCTGGAGGGGAATGTTGCTCTCTTTTATTGAAGATCCTCGTAGGTAGCAGGGGGAATTTAGATCATAGATCCTCTATCGACAAGGATCTTCCTTCCGGTGGTGGGATAGATAACCCGCGAGTACGGAGAGGTGGGAAACAGAGATGTGACGTTTTTCATTTCCGTTACCCAGGTACACTGCGCTGGTCCTGGCAAACGTATTGCCGCTAGTACCAGTAGATACCAGCTTGAAGACTGGAAGAGTTGCGCGCACGAGATGTTGAGCGTCCCAGGAGATGATCTCTCGATTTCTCGAGAATTATCAACCTTTGTGAGAGAGTTGCGAGCTCTTCATTGATGAGAACCAATCTCCATCTATTTGCGATTTCAGAGGCTGGCTCTGTACGGAGCTCCAGGCTTGAACACTCTATAAGCAGCTTTCCTGTCATAATAACCTATTTATAGCCCGTTAAGTTTTTAATAGATTATCATGCGCACACTTCCTTCCTGTCTTCAACCTATCCACGAAATTCTGAAAAATAGCCTTGTCCTTCCTCGAGCCAACTTTCCTACAAAATCTTCAGAGGTCCCCTAACCTGGTATCTATATATCAGTTCAAAAGGAGTGAAACCGGTGCTCTCATTGTTCATCACAAGCGGAGGAATTCTCAACGCTATTTTAGGCTCTAATTACATTTTTAAAGGTCGAATGACAACGTTTTAGGTCACCGAAGTTGTAATGATGATAAGGAGTGGAAGATTTTAACGTTATACTTAGAATGCTTGCAACTAGTCAGTCCGTATCCACTTGGGAACTTCATCTTGTGTAAAGAGCTATTACTCCTAAGAGGAACTGACTCAGGATATCGTGCATTTCGCAACATGATGGTTAGAATATACTCCATTCCTTCCTTATCCTTAAGGAACGGACCCACTCTATCTAAGAGGATCGATAAAAATGGCTCACTGACTATCGAACTGGGTTTCAAAGGGACGGGTTTTATCCTCGTCTGATCCTTTCCTGTAATTGACACACATGGCAGGTTTGGATATACTGTTGCCTCACTACTTTCCTTATTCTAGGCGAGGAAAAAAAGGACTCGCGCGCCCCTGTCTGGAGTACTGCTCTCATATTGAGGGTAGTTCTAGTTCTGTACACTTACTTGATAAAGTTGAATCCAAAGATATCCGTCTTATAAACAGTCCAAGACTAACCTCGAAACTTGACTCCCTTGCCCTTCGCTGTGATGTCGGTTCACTTTCTCTCTTCTACAGGTATTACTTTGTGAATTCTCCCTTGAACTATGCGTCTGCATGCCCCACCCCTATCCAGACCACGCAATGTTCGGCGAGCTTCTGAATCGCATGCTTATTGTGTGGCGACCAGGAACTCATTGGTAGGTCGCTTGGATTCTCCCTACTTCCCTCGCACATCAAAACTTTGGAATTCTTTACCTTCTAATGTTTTTCTCATAACTACGATGTCGAAGTATGGCCCAGTGTACGGGAATATACGCACACAGGCTCTAAGGTAGGCTAAGCAAGGCAACAAATTTTATTGTTCTAAGAGTGCGATTTGAATAGATAGCTGCAGCTGCGAGACCAAAGATTATTCCGAACACAACGACAAAAATAGATTTTAAAACACACTAAATAAAAGGTACACAATAATTATGGATATATAGGTACATGAATAAGACGGAATTAGGTTCCGAATACTAATTAGATAACCAGGGTTATTAAATGGTTATAATGGGAGATTTAGGGTAGTGAGCGATTTAGTTCCTTTGAACCTCAAGAGTAAAGCGGGGCGAAGTTGGGGAGGGAGGAGGTCTTGGTGACCTTAGTTACTCACAGGTGTAGCCGGGAACCCGAAGAGGGTGATGCTACTTTCTTCAAACTCTGATTTAGCGAGATTCGGGCCTCTTGTCCTCAAGAGGTCACCCGACGAACTTTGAAGGGGGGAGGTGACTTATCCAAACTCGGATCGAGCGAGCTATCGGGCCTCTTGTCCTCAAGAGGTCACTGGTCGAAATTCTAAAGGAGGGGGGGGGGAGAGATGATTCTTCAAACTCGGATTGAGCGAGCTATCGGGCCTCTTGTCCTCAAGAGGTCACCAGAAGAACTTCGGAGGAAGGCTTTTCCAATCCTTGATCCGAAGGTGGTTGAGAAAGGCTGATGTTGCCTCAAGAGACTCTTCTCCCTGACCCAAAGATACGAGTGTGATGTCCAGCTCTTCTGTGGCTTGCGACCGTCACTAAACACTTCTCGGGAGAGAGCGTCGTTGAATTGAATTCCGTTCGGGGAAGCGTCGTCTAACCGAATCTCTGGGTAATCCTTGGGACGGTGCAGATATACCCGGATTTCTCCAAAACAGGGAGAGAGAGGGGGCATTCTCAAACTCTCCTTATCGGCCGGGACAACCGAGCGTGTCCTTACAGGAAAGTGTAAGAGGCCGGGATCAGCGGGTTTGACGGAACGACCAGCGGCTGGAGCCATAAAAGTTGTTCGAGGCTAACCCTCAAAATAGATGAGTAATCTCCCAACCCGGGAGGGAGGGAAGATTAATACGGCGGGGAGGTAGCCTTCAATTTCAGCGTCATGCCTCGGGGGGGGGAGCAACGGCTTGCTTTCTCTCCCTAAGTAATATCTTAGGAGGTGGGGAAATACTACTTTTTTAGTGGATCCCTCTACATACGATCTGCTGTGTGCCAGGTGCCTACAGCATAAGAAACTCATAACAGGGCATTGTAGTTTATCGTCCTGTGTGAACAATAAAAATTTGAGGCATATTGTCTTAATTCTCTTTTTCGGGCACTTTTGAAGACCCGTCCGTGTAGATATGCAGTTAAGAGCGCTGTTACAAATATTGAAAATATGAAATCCTGTCCTCCCGGGGTTGAAGTTAATTATTTGAGCGGGGAGACAACCGTCATCTATAGTGGCGCTTCAGTGGAGACGTTCGCTATTCGGCAAAGTGCCCTGCCCCCACCCCTCACAAAAAAATACATAAAGAAAACTGCTGCCTCACACCAATGTGGCTGCATTTGTGCCATAATATCCCAAATAACTGTGGGCGTTTTCCTCCTCTCTATGTACCTTTCCCCAGTGTTCAGTAGATTTGGAGAGGGTTGTGCATATCTTTGTGCATTGAAATGCCAATTATTTTATACCACCATCGATACACATATATATACACAGTTCTAAATGGGATGCCAAGTCGTGAATAAAACATATTTACCTCACGGAGAAAGGAAACTCAAGGGTGCCAGAGGACAGATCATTGGAGCTTTCCCAAAATGGGGAATCAGCCGAATCAGAAAGAAAACTCATTATTTGTCTAAGGTTTACTCGACATCTACGCTCGCATGCGTCATCGATATTTCGTCATTGCTGACGTGCCGCTGGAGGCCATATATAGATAGACAAAGGCTAAAATACGGCGACTCATAATAAGTTTATACAACTTAGGCAAAATCTTTGAATCGAATAAAAGACAAGCAAACTTAGTAAAGTGGGAGGGGGCTGCTGTGGTGTAATTTTTAATGTAACGTAAGAATTATGCTGAATAATTTTTCTGCGCCCATGTTCTGGTGGCGGTCGCTGCAGAACGCTCTAGGAAGAACAGAAATTCCTCCCCTCTCTCCTGTGGGTGACTTCTTTTTCTGCCAGCCCCTACTTTCCATGTGGAAATGTAGGGACCGGCAGAGTAGGTAAGAAAAGGTGAAGTCACCCGTAACAGAGGATGAAGGAGGTCAGGGTGGGCTAGTTGCAAATCTATTTGCTATATAATTTGATTCCTGTGATATTAAATCTTGCATAGAACAAGAATAAATATTTTTTTTTATATATAAAATGTGTAGCGGCTATTTCTTGGTGGTCACTTTTCTATACAACAATAAATATATGGAAATGATAGAAGCGATATAGTAATAGAGTACCTCACGGAGTTCAAGTGAGTGGACGTGTTTGCCTTTACTCGTAAGGACCGATCTAGCAACAGCAACTCGGGCGCACTTCTTGAGTAATGCATATTTTTATACACTTTTAAAACGATGACATATCGTAATTTATCAAAATAGCTCTATAATGAATGCCAACTGGCATATTCCAAGCATCCGAATCATCTAAAAATAAGCTTGGCTAATTGCCTTATCAAAACTTATTAAGCGGGAGAAGGGAGGGAGGGAGGGGGGGGGCATTGTAAGCGTGGCCTCGAGCGTTGAGTGCCATGGCGCCGCCCGCTCTGACACCAATATATTTTCACCCAAGCACATTTTACGAAGTTGATTTCACTATAATGCTACTGAATTATTTCTTTTTACAATGCAATGATTTGCAATTTACTTCAGACATGAAAGTCCTTCTACCCGCGTCGTTTTGTTTGCTCATTGTCAAATCTGAAATTTGAAACGCGCACTAGAATATCTTTCGTGATAATTTTAATCACACGCCAATGAGAAATTTAGATATTGAAAGCGATCTATTATAATCGAAGAATTTATTAAGTATAGTCTCTATTGGAATTCAATTATATTTTCATTTGCTTCCATTGAAGAGTTTTAGTCTCAGGTAACTCCGATTACATTTCTTCTCGTGTTATATAGAAATACTTTTCCTTCTATATCTATAGTGCTATACATTTATTGGAGGACATTTCAGAGTTCCCGGAGCGTTGTCGATGTTTGTGAATATTAATGAAATATTCATCAATGTATGATGTAGAAGAATTACAAGATAAAGCCTCCCGGAGGGCCAGGAGGACGTATACCTTAAAGCCCGCCCCCCATCCCCCTGCGGAGAAAGCAAGAGAATCGAGCCACATGAGGAGAGTGGTGGGAACGTTAGCCGGCGGAATAACTGTCTAACTACCTGCCCTTTTTGATCTCCCCGCCGCATAGGTAGCTGGAGCAAGCCACTGTGCTAAGTTGACCACCAAAGGCCCTTAAGCAGCGTTCAAAGGTTCCAATTACCTACGAAACCCGTAGTTAAATCGCCCAAAAGCGGTGCCAGTCAAAAGGAACACTAAGGATGGTGACGGTTGGTAGTGTCTCTAATTAACAAGCCGACTTGGGCACGGGGTGCCACCCTCCTTACCCCTCGCTCTTCCCTCTGCGGCCTCACCCCTCGCTCTCCCCTCTGCGGCCTCGCCCCTTTACCCTTAGATGGGGCAGTCGTCAGCCTATAAATAAGCCCCTGAAGGAAAGAAGAAAGATTATTCGAGGAGAGATGATAAAGGATCAGTTTGAGAAGATCGATCCTTTCCCTAGTGTCGAATTAACTTACAACGTCACGTTTTGTATCGGTACCAGACCGAACCATCCTGTACAGACTTAGAAGAAGTCTGACAGGATTACCATTCCTAGTGCCAAACCAGGAATTTTGGCAGCAAGAGAAGAAGGATTATTTCGGTGCAAGCCCGAAGCATCCTGCACATGCTTAGTAAGAAGCTTGGCAGGACCAATATTCCTAGTGCCAAACAGGAATTTCGCAAGTAAGATAATATAAGAACCAGTCACCCTCGAGTGGCTCTCAAATTGCGATCTTAAGACCAAAGAATTAGACATCGGATTCCCTTACCTCCATCTCATCTCGAAGAAAATCATCATCGGCCGCTCTAACACCCCGAAACGCGAGAAAAGCCATCTAGTGACATCCGGCAACCCCTGATCCTTTCTGTCATGTAAGTTAGAATGACCATTTATATTCGTTTTGCGTTAGTATGAGTTTATTACGGTACTCAAATCGACTGAAGTAGAAACAATTGTGCGTGAACCCCGTCATATTTACTAGTAGAAGAGTGTAATTTAATTTGATGTTTAACGCTAATCTAAAAGGTTCAATATAAAATAACTAATCGGCAATTGATTTTTTTTTTTTGATTTATTCAAGAATAGATTCTGTAATAGGCCCAGTTTTAAGTATGGTTAACCTCGTTAAACTTATTAGGTGAATATAAATATGTTTACTGTTTTTTTAAGTTAATTATTAAATTTAAAATTGGGGTTTATTTGGGGATAATTCTGGTGTTTCAATGGATCCTTTACGTGTTTAACGGGCTCTTTCCTTAAAACGGATTAAACGCTGTGACACTCTCTCAACAATAAGGTAATTAATATGTCCACTAAGCCAATATTGAAGTATTGTTGTCTTTCATAATTAATAGGATCATACCGGCTTCCTTATAACAACAAATACAATACGATTATACGACATATAATTTTGGGTCTTGCGTCCATCCATGAGGTGGATGGGAGCTACGCTTTATATCTTAGAACAGACGAAAGAGATCGAAAACGACGACATTTCACAGAATTCATTTTGCCTCTGTTTCTTTCACACATTTTAACTTTTCCTAAATTTATCACTTTTTTTCAATCCTCTCTGTTTCTAAACGGTTTTCGTAAGGTTTCTCTGGTCGGGTTTCGTTTTATTTATATAAAAAAATCCAACAGTTCTCCTTTCTTCAACATCTTTACACATCGTTTAAAGGTTAAAAAGAATAGTTCAAGATTACATTCGCGAATTCAACAGCGGTGGGCGGGGAGAATTTCAAGAAATTCCTTAGCGATCCTCTTTACTTTTAATTTTAAAATTTCCAATCATTAGCTTTCTCCAAACTCTAGTGATCTAGTATTATCTTCTCAGGAGCTACTGCAATACTATCTACACCTTTGAGCAACCTAGAATGAATTTTGTCTGGTCCAGATGACTTACTAGTATTTAACTCCAATATAAGCCCTTTAATTATTTCTCTGTTCACATTAATGGTATCCAACACTACTTTTCTTGACCTAGAATTATCATCAATTTATCTATCTCGATTCTCTTCTGTAAATACTGAAGAAAAAGGATCATTAATTCTATAATAGCTAAAGAATTTTCTTGGATCTTTATTATTATTTTGAGCTAAATTAATTTCTGCCGCCCTTTTGCTCTTCTTAATAATCTTATTTACTGATTTCTGGTCGACCTAAAATGATTTAAATTCTCAAAAGTACTTTCTCTCTGTAATCTCTGATATGCCCTTTTCTTCTCAGAAGTTTTCTTAGCTATCTCCTGATTCCACCACAAAGGTTTCCTACATTTCTTCCTAATAGCCTTCATTGGAATACACTGCTCCTGGACTATGTTTAATATAGTCTTAAAAGTGACCCACATCTCATAAGTATTCTTTCCACTGAATTATATATCCCACCTAATATGATTTAGCAAGTTTTGTAATTTATCGTAATCGCCCCTATAAAGATTTTGAGCTTTTGTAGAGTTTTGTAGAATGATCTGATCATCACTATTTCCCAGTGCTTTCCCTACAGTCAATTCCTGAACCAAGTGATCATCATTTAAAAGAACCAGATCTAATATATTGGTACCCTTTGCTAATTTCTTAACAAATTTAGTTAAAAAAATTATTCCAGTCCACAGAATTTAAATTAAAGTCACCAAGAATAACTGTATCTACTTCACATCCTTTACTTATTTCCCTGACCATTAACTCATCAATACAATCAGTCTGGCCTGGTGGTCTGTAAAAGGGTCCCAAGTGTATTATCCGATTTTTACTGACCCTAATATCTATCCACAGCGACTCAACTTCTTCTTGCTTTATAGAAATATTTAGATTTGAAGCAATGCTATTTCTGATATAAATAATCAACCCACCACCCGTCCTATCTTTCCTTGACTAATGTACATATCATAACCCTGTAGTTTAAATTCACTCATGTTGTAATTAAATTTATTTTCATTAACCCATGATTCTATTACACATATTATATCTATATCTTTATCAATAATATAACTAAATAACTCATCTTTCTTATTTCTAAGACTACGAGCATTAGTATAGACAACTCAGCCCTCCTGTCCCTAAAGCACCTTTTTTAGAATGTATACCTTCCACTCTTATCTCCTCTGCATCTCTTTCCTTTCCCTGCTTCACCCTGTACTCTTATATTTCCCTGACCACTATCAGTAACTAGTTTCCCACCTGCAAAGACCCAACGACACTATCTAACTTCTGCCACAACACGTCAACCCCAGCCCGGCATAGATGGACTCCATCCAATGCATAGAATACCTTATTCCCATAAAACCCATTCGAAACATCTACAAACACTAATCCCGACTCCCCACACAGGTTTTCACATACTCATTCAGTCCAATTGCATGAGACAACCATTCCATCCCCACATCCAATCTCGGAAGCACACCTGAAATTACGCTTTTCACTCATCCTTTCAACTAATCTTTTGTACCTCTCTCGTAACTGACATGAACCCACATTATTTACATCATTTACTTTCACATGCGTAATCACAACTGCATCCTTCATCATTTAAACTAGCACTCGTCAAACAAACTCTCACTCCCTTCCATTTGCTCGCACTCAACTTCCTATTTAAATATCTAAATGAAATCACCTCAGTCATCTCCCTAGTCTCCCTAGGCCTAGCTTCACCCTCCATCCTGTTCTCATTCCAACTACCACTTATTCCACTTTCTGCCACAACCATATCGGACAATTCACTTTCAGCCTCTTTCCCTCTCAGGACATCGAATCTTTTAATCAACCTAAGAGGTTCCATGTACCTCTTACTCACACACCTAACCTGTCCTAACCTATCCATTTTATCCATTTTCACCCACCATTCATCTTCACTTACATCAGTCACTTCTTTCTCTCCAGTCCCTAGTCTAGGTCTATCTTTCACCCTCGTGGTCCCAGCCACATTCTTCCTGTGTACACTCGCATCCCTTCTCACTTGATGCACCAACTAACTTAATCTCTTGCATTTAGCACGCAACCGAATCACCTCCTCTACCAAAGCCACATTTGCACCAGTCACACCACTCAAGGGGCATTCGAGTATATTTGCTCTTCTTTCAACACCACAAAAATCACAACTACATACACACTACTTACATCAACGGGCATACTCACTTCATATAAAGCAACAGACATACTGAGAAAACTTTTCAAAACCCTCTAATTAAGCAATCAAGAAAGTGTAGACAAAAAGGGGTGAGAAAATTAGGCCGCTCTGAAACGTTAACAAATGGGAGCTTTTTCACAATTTAATCGAAAATATAATTAAAAATTCCTTGAATATTTTGTCTAACACTCAACATTAACTATCTGCCCGAACTTAAATGTATTACACTGAAAAACAAAACAAAAAACGTGATTGAAGAGAAAGCTCGCTGAGAACATATCCGATCGCTACCGACGTAACCACACATTTAAAATTGTTATATAGTTATATAATTGTTACATAATTGATATATTTAAAATTGTTAGGTTTGGTGAGGATATAAAGAATTATGTCCTTAAAAGGACAATATATCTGTAGGGACCCCAACTAAGGGGTGAGTAAGTATTTATTTTTATTTTTTTAAAGTCGAGTATATTTCATTGTAAATATTATATATAGAAATACAGGTTTAAGTTTGTAAAAGATTCCTGTTAGTTGTAAATTACAGTATCTTAGGCAACTTAAGTTTATTATAATTGAGGTCAATTGGAGAATAAACCACATTCCTTATCGGACATACAAAGAGACGATAAGACCTTAGAAAAGAGTTTCGAGATGGTAAGAGATGAGGTAGATTGGAGATATTTTTTAAATTCAGGAGGAGGAAAGGTGGGAAGATATATCCGTGCAGGAAAGCGATTCGAACCAGCCACACTGAGGCATCGAGCACCGCTTTGATCACAGTTAAAAGTATGCCGTTAGTACACTGCGCTACGGAGAGAACCAAAAATTCTCTGAATAGAATAGCTTTTAAGGAACGCTTTCGCCAGCTCGAACGGAGACTATGAAAGAAATAGAAAATTAATAGTCTCCGTTTGAGCTGGCGAAAGTGTTCCCTTAAAGCTATTCTATTCAGAGAATTTTTGGTTCTCTGCGTAGCGTAGTGTACTAACGGCATACTTTTAACTGTGATCAAAGCGGTGCTCGCTGCCTCAGTGTGCCTGGTTCGAATTGCTTCCTTGCACGGATTTTTCGAAAAAGGTAATAAAAATATTACTGCAAGGAAAAATTATTCCGTTTTCTCTTTCAATATGGTTTAATGGATTCATTTCCATCATTCTCTCGTGCTACTTTGAGAGATATATACATTTGTATATCTGCCACGCGTTTACCTATTCCTCATTTATTCTTTGAATTCCCAATTAATTTTCTATTTCTTTCATAGTCTCCGTTCGAGCTGGCGAAAGTATATATATATATATATATATATATATATATATATATATATATATATATATATATATATATATATATATATATATATATATATATATCTATATCTATATCTATATCTATATCTATATATATATCTTTCTCTCTCTAAACAACCGCCTTGTCGTCGGTGATAGAGCTTGCGCGATCTGCTTGAGTTTCAGCTAGCTAAGCTGGGGGACTTTTAGTCCGGCAGGGTCACCCATGCCAATAAGGTAGCTTTAGTAGGATCCAGACAAAGAGTTGTCAAACTTCTCTATCTCCACCGCTACTCAACTGTCTTAAAAAGCAAAACAAAAAAAAACATCTCTATTATACAAGTTGTATAGTTATAAGGACCTCACCAGCTACCTTATGCCGCGTGAGAAGAGAGGCTTTGGAACCTCTTTAAATAACGCCTTGGAGCACTCATAGGTTGCAAGAGACTGAGATTTAAGGGATCTCAGGCGTTTGGGGTACGATTAATGGAGAAATGCTAGGTACCCCTTAGAAGCTTTCTCCTAACGTATAATGACCTGACCAGCCCCTGTGACCGTTATCTAGTGAACAAAGGCTCAACTGCTCTTTGGTGAAAGATTTTGTGCGTTTCTGGTCGCCAGATCAGCAAAAGATCTCAAATGAAGTCGTGGGCACTTAGCTTTACTATTTGCTTTAAGTCTGGCCGTTTTTGGTTGATTAGTAGGGATTAGTAGAAAGACGGTTACACCTTAGGCACCTCTATCGAAAAATCAGAAACCCAGTTTTAGGGCTCTTGTGCTGCTCAGTTGGGAGCTGTGGCACGATTGGGGATTCCCGGCCCAGGGAAGACCTTAGAGTTGGTGTGCTTGGTCAAAAGGGTTTATGTTGGCCGAACGACCGAAAACCTTCTGGAAATAAGCGGACGTGACTTGTGCGAGAGAAAATCACACAAAAAACATCTCTTATGCATATGGTCTGATGGTAAATGAATTAAAATGGCGAAGAAGAATGGTCCTCCGTTTCTCGCAAATTAACCTGCAGGAGTTGCAAGGAGCTCACAGATGCCGTTAGTTTCTGTGACTTCTGTAAACTCGAGGAACGTCTGGGCGAGCTCATTGCTCAGTTGAGAGAGCAGAACTCCCTCCTCAAAAGGGAGGTTCACCTCTTGAGATCAGAGAAGTGCAAGTGCTTGGACAGCTGCTGCGGGACTGGCTCAACGAGCAAAAAGGAAGAAATAGGAAGAAGGGAAAGAAGAAATAAGAAGAGAGATTAGAAATAGAAGAAGAGAAAGTAGAAACAGAAGAAGGGAAAGTAGAAACATTAGAAGAGAAACCAAAGGAAGATAGGAAACAAAGAAAGAAGAAGAAAAAGAAGAGAAATATGGAGCAGAAAGAGGAAACAGAGAAGTCGCTTCCGAAAGGGAAGTCTCTGTCCTCTGCAGTCAAAGGTGTGAGGGTCAACCTTATAGGTGATTCTCAAGCACGAGGTCGGCAACATCTGTTAGCAGCCCGCCTTTGCACTAGTGTGAAGGTAAGCTGCCTGCCAGGACGGAGTAACCACCACATCAGAGTAGAGGCGGAAAAATCTCAGATTTCTGAGAGCTCAGTCGTTGCTCTTATGGTAAGTGGCAACGACCTCTACCTCAGAGGAGGTGGGGTAGGCCCGACAGATAAGATTCTCTACACAGTCATGGGAGCTGTGGATGACTGTGGGTTGAAAACCCGCAGACGTATCGTGGTCGGGATGCTCCCGAGAAGAGGTCCAACCTTATAGGTGATTCTCAAGCACGAGGTCGGCAACATCTGTTAGCAGCCCGCCTTCGCACTAGTGTGAAGGTAAGCTGCCTTCCAGGACGGAGTAACTACCACATCAGAGTAGAGGCGGAAAAATCTCAGATTTCTGAGAGCTCAGTCGTTGCTCTTATGGTAAGTGGCAACGACCTCTACCTCAGAGGAGGTGGGGTAGGCCCGACAGATAAGATTCTCTACACGGTCATGGGAGCTGTGGATGACTGTGGGTTGAAAACTTGCAGACGTGTCGTGGTCGGGATGCTCCCGAGAAGAGGTCTAACCCGGACCGCTTACTCGATAAACGTCTCTTTGAACCGACGCCTGGCAGATTTGTGTACGGCAGAGGGGGTCTTTTTTTTTAACCCTTACCGCACCTTTTATGGTAGGAACGATCTATACTAAAGGGATGGAGTGCATCTTTCCTTTAAAGGAGGCTGTACTCTGTAACATGATCCAGGATGTCGTAGAGAGGACCCGAAGGAGCGTCCGGCCCAGATGAAGGCGGACGTGCCCAGTACGCCCGTGTTACTCCTGGAACGACCTACTCTGGGGGCGCTAGAAAGGGTGCCACCACGCCACCAACAGGAACTATAGACACGAATAAGCGTTGGGAGTCCTACATTTGTGGACTCCCTGAAAGTTCTCCTGTTTAATGCGAGGTCAATCAGAAGCAAGTTTCTTAAACTTCGTGGCCTCGTAGCGATGGAAGAACCTGAAATGGTAGCCATAACAGAGTCGTGGATAAAAACATCAAGCCGAGATTTTCAGGGTGAATTCACAATTCCCCGTTACCAACTTTTCCTAATTGATAGGCTAGACAGAGAGTGTGGCGGTGTGATATAGTATGTTAAGGATACATTCGCAACGACGAACCGCAAAATTGTATCCGACCATGAGATACTAGGTGTAGACCTAGAAATAGGTCCTGCCAGATACAGGACTCTGCTGCTTTATAGACCCCCTGCCCAACTCGTTGAGAAGGACAGGGATCTGTACCGGCTGCTGGGTGAACTTGTTGAAGACAGAGTGTGTATCATCATGGGAGACTTCAACACCCAAGTTGACTGGAAAACCAGAGAACCCTGTGGCGAGAACTCACTGCTCCTGGAGTTCGCGAACAACGAGTTCCTGACCCAATGGGTGAGAGAGCTGACGAGAGGCAATAATATTCTCGACTTGGTTTTCACCTCTGAAGATAACATCGATAAGTGGCTTTCTGTAGGCGAGCAGCTCGGTGACAGTGACTAAGGACTAGTTAGATTAGTAGTTAAGGTCCCCAAGGTAGAGTTTGCGACTCGTGAATCGAGGAAACTTGATTTGAGAAGAGCAGACTTTCCAGGTCTTCCTGTTGGATTTGCTGATGTGAGGCTGGAAGGGTGTGATAATGTTGAAGATTTGTGGAATAGTTTCAAAACTATTTTCATGAGTCTTTAATCACGATTTATCCCCTTGAAAAGCTTGCGTCGGGATTCTGTTCAACCAAGGTGGTTTAATCATGAAATTGATCAACTTCTGAGGGAGATGAGAACTGTGTGCGGCAGTCAAAGATTTCTGGTGACTTCGCTGAATACCGTAGGCTCGCTAGGAGAATGCAGTCCAGCATAAGGGCGGCAATGCGTGCCCAAGAGCTCCGAGTGGCGAGACTTTGCAAAGAGAATCCCAAGGAGTTCTTTGATTATCTAACAGCCGTAAACCAATCCGTCGCACGATTGGCCCTTTAGTAAATGAGAGGGGGCATTAAAGCACCCAGATGCAGAAAATGCAAACCTCCCGAACGACTACTTCTCTTCAGGGTTCACTGAAGAGTATGGTACTATCCCCCAGCCCACAGACTCTTACTTGGGTGAGAAGCTGGAGGAAATGGACTTCACCCAAACAGAAGTAGAAAAAAGAATCACTGACGGGTTTTTAACTAAAGTGTTGAAAGAAGTGCGTGATAAAGTATCACGACATCTGGTCACAATCTTTGATCCGGACTATATGTGTTCCTGGAGACTGGCGTGAGGCGAAGGTGACTCCTATCTTCAAGAAAGGAGACTCTAGCCAACCTTCGAACTACCTACCTATCAGTTCAACTTCGATAGTTGATAAACTCATGGAAAGCCTTATGGTGGACAAAATAACGTCATATTTTGAGTCAAACCTGCTATTGAGGAGTTCCCAGCACGGGTTCCAAAGGCAAAAGTTATGCCTGACGAATCTTGTGGAATTCTTCCACTTCGTTTTTAGTCAGGACGATTGGGATAAAGCGGTGGATGTTATCTACTTAGACTTTCAGAAAGCTTTTGATAAGGTACCACACTGCCGTCTTCTCCTGAAAGTGCGTGCGCTGGGCATAGACGGAAATGTAGCAGGTTGGATAGAGAACTGGCTAACCGGCAGACGGCAACGGGTGGTGTTGAATAGACAGGCTTCTGAGTAGGTGCCCGTTACTAGCGGTGTTCCTTAAGGTTCTGTCCTTGGACCACTACTGTTCATCATCTATGTTAACGATATAGATGGTAACATGGTTGCGAGATTTCTAAATTTGCCGATGATACCAAGCTTAGGATGAACGTTGCAAAGGAAGGAATTACTGCCCGCCTACAAGAAGATATTCGGAAGATTTGGGAGTGGTCGCACACATAGCAAATGCTTTTTAACGTGAACAAATGCAAAGTGATCCATATCGGCCACTGAAAACCCTAATCACTGTATATCTTTAAGGGCACTGCTCTTGAATGCATTTATACTGAGGACTTGGGTGCAACTATCACTAGTGGCCTCAAGTTCTCGAAGCAGTGTTTTGAGGCGGAGAAGAAAGCACAAAGGATGTTAGGCTACATAAAGTCACAGTTTGGATATCGGAACAAGGAGATAGCACTCTGTTTGTACTACCTCCTTGTCCCACCACACCTGGAGTATGACGTACAATTTTGGAGTCCTTCGTTTCGAAAGGAAATCGCGAGATTGGAACGCGTCCAAGCCAGGGCAACCAAACTGATTCCCTCTCTCTCTCTCTCTCTCTCTCTCTCTCTCTCTCTCTCTCTCTCTCTCTCTCTCTCTCTCTCTAAAAGATGACGTTGACGCGTTGCAAGAGTCGAATCTGGCTATCGCTAACGTGTTCCACGACTACTTCACCTCTGTGTTTACAATGACAGAAGATGGTTCTACCCCAAGGCCGGGGGTGTATCTCAATAAAGGGAAGGACCTAAGCGAGATACTATTAGACCAAAAGGAATTAGAGGCCAGAATAAAGAACCTTAACCCTTACAAGTCTCCAGTTCCAGATAGCTTTCTCCCCAGAGTCATTTGTGGTGAGCTACAAGGAGCTACAAGGATAAGAAGTGCCCTAGAAGACCTTACAGTCCATTGAGAGAGGCTACCTTTGGACTAGCAGTCGAGCAGGCACAGTTCTGCTCAACAGCTTACGTACCCAAACGGCCACTTTTCAAGACTTTTTCCAGTCTTGACTTGAACTGATCAACAGAATTGCTGTCGACAACTTCCACTGGAAGTGCGTTCCAGCTACCACATATGTTGTATGTGAAAAATCTCCCACACAGATCGCTAAGATAACGCTTCAAATCAAGTTCGTAGCCGTGATTTCTAGTTCTGCCCTCAATAAGTTGGAAAACATAAGTGTAGTCTATATTGTCAAAGCCTCGAAGTATTTTAAACACTTAGATAAGCTGACTACGCAGTCTCTGAGTCTCCACCGAGAACAGATCTAATTCCCTTAATCTATCATCGTAACTTTTGTGTCTGATGGAGGAAATCAGTTTGGTTTCCCTGGCTTGTACACGTTCCAATCTCGCGACATCCTTTTAAAACGAAGGACTCCAAAATTGTTCAGCATACTCAAGGTGCAGTCGTACAAGTGAATTGTACAAACAGAGTACTATTTCCTTGTTTTGATATCCAAACTGTCGCTTTATATAGCCTGACATCCTTTGAGGTTTTTTCTTAAACTCTATTCACTGTTTCGAGAACTTGAGGTCACTAGTGATTGTTGCACCCAAGTCCTTCTCCGTATCAGTAGGTTCGAGAGCAGTGCCCTTAAGGATATACCGTGATTGGCGGTTTCGGTGGCCGATATGCATTACTTTGCATTTGTTCACGTTAAAAGGCATTTGCCACGTGTCCGACCACTCCCCAATCTTCCAGAGATATTCTTGTAGGCGGGCAGTGTTTCCTTCCTTTTCAACGTTCATACCAAGCTTGGTATCATCGGCAAATTTAGAAATCTTCGCAACCATGTAACTATCCATGTCGTTAACATAGATGATGAAAAGTAGTGGTCATAGGACAGAACCTTGAGGTACACCACTGGTGACGGGCACCCACTTAGAAGCCTGTCTATTCAACACCACCCGTTGCCATCTGCCGATTAGCCAGTTCTCTATACAACCTGCTACCTTTCCATCTATACCCAGTGCACGCACGTTGCAGAGAAGGCGGCGATGTGGTACCTTATTTAAGGCTTTTTGAAATTCAAAGTACACAACATCCATCCATCCAGGGAAACGAAGTGAAAGAATTCCACAAGGTTCGTTAGGCATGACCGGCGCCTTCGGAAACCGCGCCGAACTCTTCAGTAGTAGGTTCTACTCTAAATATGACGTTATTTTGTCCACCATGATGCTTTCCATGAGTTTACCAACAATCGAAGTTGAACTAATAGGTAGGTAGTTCGAAGGTTGGCTAGAGTCTCCTTTCTGAAGATGAGAGTCACCTCCGCCTCACGCCAGTCTCCACGAACGCATCCAGTCCGGACTGACTTGTTGAAGATTGTGCTCAGATGTTGTGATACTTTATCGCACACTTCCTTCAACAGTTTGGGTAGAAACTCGTCCGGCTCAGGGAACTTATTCGTCTTTAAGCCTTTGATTTTCTTCTCTACTTCGAATTGGGTAAAGTCCATTTCCGCCAGCTTCTTATCCAAGAAATATTCCGTGGGCTTGGGGATGGGACCATACTCTTCAGTGAATACTCAAGAGAAGTAGTCGTTCAGGAGGTTAGCATTTTCTGCATCTGAGTGCATTAATGCCCCCTGCTCATTCCTCAAAGGGTCAATCGTTCGACAGATTGGTTTGCGCCTGTTTACATATCCAAATAACTCCTTGGGATTCTTTATATAAAGTCTCGCAACTCGGATTTCCTCGGCACGTTTTGCCGCCCTTATGCTGGACTTCACTCTCCTTGCTAGCCTTCGGTATTCCTCAAAGTCTCACGAAGTCTTTGACTGCCGGTCTACAGATCTTATCTCCCTCAGCAGTTGACCAATTTCTCCATTAAACCACCTTGGTTGAACGAAAGACCGACCCAGGCTTTTCACAGGGATAAATTGTGATTAAAGACTCATGAGCGTAGATTTGAAACTATTCCACAGATCTTCAACATTATCATATCCTCCTAGCCTCACATCAGCCAATCCTGCACGGAGACCTGCGAAGTCTGCTCTTCTCAAATCAAGTTTCCTTGACCCACGAGTCGCAGACTCTACCCTGAGGACTTTGACAATAAATCTAACTAGCAGGTGGTCACTGCCACCGAGCTACTCGCCTACAGAGAGATCCTCAACGATGTCGTCTTCAGAGGTGAAAACCAAGTCGATGGTATTATTGCTTCTCGTTGGCTCTCTCACCCATTGAGTTGAGAACTCGTTGTTCGGGAACTCCAGAATCAGTGCGTTCTCGGCTCAGGGTTCTCTGGTTTCCCAGTCAACTTTGGTGTTGAAGTCTCCCATAACGATACACACTCTGTCTTCAACAAGTTCACCCAGCAGCTGGTACAGCTCCCTATCCTTTTCAACGAGTTGGGCAGGGGTCTATAAAGCAGCAGGGTGCTGTATCTGGCAGGACCTATCTCTAGGTCTACATCTAGGAGCTTGTGGTCGAAAATAATGTTGTAGTTCGTCGTTTTGAATGTATCCCTAACATACATCACACCGCCACCCTCTTTTTCTAGCCTATCTTTTAGAAAGAGTTGGTAGCTAGGAATCATGAATTCTCCCTAATATCTCGGTTCGAGGTTTTTACCCATGACTCCATTATGGCCACTATCTGGGGTTATTCCATCGCTACATGGCCATGAAGTTCAAGAAACCTGTTCCTGATTGACCTCGCATTGAACAAAAGATCTTTCAGGCAGTCCCCAAATGTAGGACTCTCTACCCTCTTCAGTTTGCCAGCTTGTTTGTTGGCGCGGTGACACTCCTCTTAGCGACCTCCGAAAAGGTCGCACCAGGAGTGACGCGGGCGTACTGGCGCACGTCCGCCTTCACTCTGGGCCCGATACTCTTTTGGGTCCTCTCTACAACATCCTGGATCATGTTAGACAGAAAGGCCTTTCATTTAAAGGAAAGATGTGCCCCATCCCTTTGGTAGAGATCATTCCTACCATAAAAGGTGCGATACGGGTCCAAAAAAAAGACCCCCTCTGCCGTACACAAATCTGCCAGGTGCCCGTTCAAAGAGACGTTCATCGAGTGAGCGGTCCGGGTTGGACCTCTTCTCGGAGGCATCCCGACCATGACACGTCTGCGGGTTTTCAACCCACAGTCGTCCACACTCCCATGGCCGTGTAGAGAATCTTATCTGTCGGGCGTACCCTACCTTCTCTGATGTAGAGGTCGTAGCCACTTACCATCAGAGCAACGACTGAGCTCTCAGAAATTTGAGATTTCTCCGCCTCTACTCTGATGTGGTGGTTACCCAGTCATGACAGGCAGTTTACCTTCACATTAGTGCGAAGGCGGGCTGCTAACAGATGTTGCCGACCTCGTGCTTGATAATCACCAATAAGGGTGACCCTTGCACATTTGTCTGCAGACGACTGAGTCGCCCCTTTCGGAAGCGACTTGCCAGTTTCCTCTTTTTTTCTACATTTTTCTTCCTCTTCTTCTTCTTTTTCTTGTTTTCCTTTGTCTTCTTTCTTCTGTTTCTCGTTTCTCTTCTTCTGTTTCCACTTTCCTTTCCTCTCCCTCCACTTTCCTTTCTTCTTATTCTAGTTTCTCTTCCTTCTTCTTAGCCTTCCTCCTCTTTTTTTCTTCTTTTTGGCTCGTTGAGCCAGTCTTGTAGCAGAAGTCTTCTGCTCTTGGACATCGGAAGTCTTCTCTCCTTCGCACTCACCTGAGCATCTACACCTCTCTGATTTTAAGAGGTGAACCTCCCTTTTGAGCTCCTTGCAGCTCTTGCCCCCGAAGTCTTCACTCCATCTATAAACTTTGCAGATTTTTCAGGTTAACTTGCGGAACGGAGGACCATTCTTCTTCGCCATCTTAAAAAACTCTCGGACTATACGCATTAAAAAAGGGGGTTTTGTGTGTGATTTTCTCTCGCACTAATCACATCCGCCTATTTCAAGGAGGTTTTCGGTCGTTCGGCGAACAGAAACCCTTTAACCAAGCATACCAACCCTAAGGTCTCCCTTAGGCTGGACATCCTCAATCGTGCGGCAGCTCCCAATTGAGCAGCACGAGAGCCCCAGGTAAACTTGACAGGGATGCTTGAGGTGTAACTGTCTTCCTACTAAGCCCTACTAATCATCTAAAAACGGCCAGACTTAAAGCAAATAGTAAAGCTAAGTTCCTACGACTTCATCCGAGATTTTAAGCTGATCTGGCAACCAGCAACGCACAAAAGCTCTCTCACCAAAGATCAGTTGAGCTTTTGTTCACCAAGTAGCATTACACGTTAGGAGAGAGCTTCTAAGGTGTACCTAGCATTTCTCCATTAATTGTACCTTCAACGCCTGATATTCGTTAAATCTCAGTCTCTTGCAACCTATGGGTGCTTCAAGGCGTTATTTTAAGAGGTTCCAAAGCCTCTCTCCTTACATGGCATAAGGTAGCTGGTGAGGCCCTTATGACTAAACAACTTATGTGTAATAGAGATGAATGTTGTTTTTTTTTGTTGGTTATTTTTTTTTGACAGTTGAAGAGAGTTGGTACAACTTAGTACTAACAGAATCAAAGAGGTTAGTAATGGGATACAAGGAGACGCATCAAAGAAGTGGTGAGAAATGAGGTTGCTCCACAACTTACTGCCATCCTTAACGAATCGTTAGAAACTGGGGAAGTACCAGAGGACTCGAGGACGGTGGACTGACCCCCATATTTAAAAAGAGAGAGCGCGAAAACCTGGGTAACTACCGGCCTATAAGTTTGACCTCCCTTGTGGGGAAAATGTTAAAGAGCATGATAGCAGAACAAATAGTAAAGCACCTAGAAACAAACAACTACTTGATCCTGGATTCCTACCACAGGTTTCGCAAGAACCGATCCTATCTCACAAATCTAAAAGAATTCTTTCACGGCATTTTGGGTGGGTATGATCGTAGTCGGCTGTGGACATCTTATACCTGGACTTTCAAAAGGCCTTTGTTAAGGTGCCACACCGCAAGTTGGTGTGCAAAGTCAGGGCGGATGGCATTACAGGTAGGGTGGACAGCTGGATCGAGAATTGGTTGTCAGGCAGGCGACAAGGAGTGAGAATAAATGGGGTAGCCTCAAGATGGGTTTCCGTGAGTAGTGAGGTGCCCCAGAGTTCCGTGCTCGGTCCACTCTTGTTCATCATCTATATAAAATATATGGACGATGGGTTGCTTTGCTCAATATCCAAGTTCGCGGACGATACAAAATTATGAGGCAGCGTGAGATCACGCGAAGGAGTGCAAAATCTACAAAGCAGCCTTTAGAGCTTAGGTGAGTGGCCGCGGACTTGGCAGATGCCATTTAACCTTGAGAAGTGCAAAGTGATGCACATTGGCTATGCCAATCCTAGAGAAGACTACCACTTGTTAGGTAGAGTTCTAGAGGTGACCGACCTGGAAAAAGACTTGGGTGTGCAAATCAGCAGAGACCTAAAGTTTTCCAGGCAGTGTTCCGATGTTGAAAAAAAGACACAAAGACTATTTCGTTACATAAAGAGGCAATTTCGCTTCCGTAACAAGGGGAATGTCCTCAAATTGTACAATTGTCTAGTCAGACCTCACCTTGAATACATCGTTCAATTCTGGTTCGCTACACTGGGTAAGGACATAGATAGACTGGAATGTGTCCAGGCTTTGGTTACCAAGCTAATTACCTCACTTAGGCACAAAGGCTATCAGCGTCGGCTTCAAGAATTGTGGTTTTTCTCTTTGAATACCCGCAATTACGAGGCCAACTAATAGCGACCTTCAAGATTTTAAAGGTTGTCGAAAACATAGACTACAGAAGGATGCTCACCTTGAACAAACAAAAATCCGACCCGTAACCATGGTTACAAGCTGGATTTGTCTCCCCTTCCAGACTAGTATTTGCGGTAACTACTTCTCGTATAAGTTTTGCGCTACATGGAACCGTCTCCCGGTCGAGGTGGTGAGTAGTTCATATTAAAAAAAAATTCAAATCTAGACTGGACCATGTAATCCATGAATATGTATAGAACGTAGGTTATAGAAACAAGTAAAATAGGTTTCAGCTATACAATTAAAATATCTTGATTATGATCCTGTTTCTCATCACAATCAGGTGTCTTTTCCGCTTTCTGTGCCCGCAAAAGCGGTTGGTAGGGGAGATCCTTCGCCTGTACTATGCTTTCTATTGAACTGTAGGTTAGTGCCTTCCAAAAATAGTACCTCCACGGTATGGACAGCAATGTCCTTTGAGGTGCAACTTTTCTTTGTGACTCTCTCTCATCTCGCGCCTCACAATATACCCAGGGAACAAGGCTGAGTCTCTAACTTCTCTGTGGGAGTAGCTTCTAGTGGAACATTCATATCTTTGTCTTTAGACTAACACCTCCCTCTGGCAAAGAGACTCCAAGCTCGTACACTCCAGCTACGAAACTAGACCCCAGGTATAATCTAGCTAAAGGGATTGACATCACCCCATTCACCCCTTTAACTACAATTTTCTGCACGGTGAAAACTTCTACTGGAACCACAAACGAGCTTCCGTTAATAAGACTAAAAGAAGCCGCTGTATCTCTCAAAAGTGTCAGAGCCTCGCTCAGACTTGAATGCTCACTGAAAGCTACCTTTCCTTTGTGAATAAGGTCGTGATTTCCGCTACCACCCACTTCATTCTTGACTACTTCAACACGTTTATGGATACAGTCTGGTTATTCATACGCAACTAGGAACTTTCACTTATGTCCTTCTCTTTCCTTTTCTTCCTTTTTTTTAAGACCAACTGCCAAGCACGCCTCAGATGTCCTGCCTTCAAGCAGTACCACTAGACAATGTCATTACCTTGCTCATTGCTTTTCTTATTCCCGAGCTCTTTACTTTGTTTCATTATGTTCCACTTATCTCTACATATTGTCACTCGTGCTAACTTTATCCTTTTCCGAATAAGGCGCCTTCGCCCTACCATTTCCGTTCCTAAAGCTACTGCTCTTGAAGCCATTAATTTTGCTACCATAATTCTTCCTCTCGGTTATTAGGTATAGGTCGAATAACGTCACCCTCTGAAACCATATTCCTATCCTAAATGACTCACATAATAATGCGCCTTAGCCAGCGTTCTAAATTTCTCTCTAATCGAGGTAAACATTCCATGCGTGTTTCAATTTCCTCTTTCCTATCGAACCTAAGCACTTGGATATACAAGAGCAGCCATAATATAAGGGTCAGTAAGAACAAGTGTATTTAAATGGGGAAGTTGATGCGTTCCATCGGTCTCCTTCTGCATACATTCCGATCCGACTGTCCCTTTCTATACCTTATTATTGTCCCCTATCATCTACTGGCTATTTTGGGGGACTTGTCTTTACTACATCCTCTTCGATCGGATGGCGGGGGTGGTGACCCATCCTGCCGAGGCCTGTCACCGAGCCTGATCTACCATTCTGGCCTGCCTACCACGCCATCGGTAGGTTTTTGTTTGGGGTTCCTCAGAAGTGGCGGCGATGACGTATACTGCCCTCTCAGGCCTTATCGGCCAAGGAATAAAAGTGGCCCCATTGTGCAGATCCATTGTTGGGGTCAGGGTAGGTCCGCCGTGGGCAGGGGTAGTGAATAGAAATTGAGGTATTGATTGATTATGTCTCAATCAACTCCCCACTTCTGCCTGGCGGAGGGGCTTCCTTCTCACCACTCCCTAACGGAAATTGGCACTTGTTAGGATTGTGTCCAGGGTTTTCGCGGATCTGCTTGTCATATAGGTTGGGAATTCGGGCCCAACCCTTTGTAGTCTTTCCTGGTCTATGTCTTGCTTCAGGTTCCTGCCCCTTTCATTTGTGTCAACGTTCTCAGTATCCCTGTACCTAGCGTTGAACTCCCCTCTTATGAGCGTTGTTCTACCATGCCCAACTCGGGTGAGGAGGTTATTAATTTAAAATGAGGGTCGGTGAGTGAGTTGGTATGCTGCTGGAACTGTGATTCATCCCACCAGAGTTGGAATTTCGATGGCGATGAAGGACTTGTCCTATTTGGGTAGCCTTTTAATGGACATATTTCTTATGATGCTATTGCAGCACCTTCGTATCTTCCTTAAGTAAAGTTTTTCGAGATCGTGTGGTAATTTTGTATTTTATTCCTACCATTTTCCGTGTGGACGCCATTGTTCAGTGATGAGATTGATGGATGGGTCAGCCATTCTAAACATGTTGTCATGTGCAGTTTCCTTCTTCTTCCCATCCGTTTTCGTTCTGTGCAAGTATTTTAAGCTCGTTTTTTTTCGTTTTACAGTTGGTGTTATTATCCATGTATGCAATACTTAGTTATTGAATGCTTTAACCTTTAGTTTTGTTTTGTTTTGTTTTTAGGTCACTGGTTGCGATAGTTTTTCAGGCATCGTGATTAAGTACTATTTTTCTTGCATAAAGGGCTTCCGCTCGTATTTTAATTTTCCATTGATATGAAATCCATTTGATATAAAGTGTGTCCTGGACGGTCAGGTCTTCCAGCAAGGGCACGTGGTCCGTTATGTATATTCTTAGTGCCAATTCCTCTCCGTCATATTTGTATATATTTTGGCTTTTTTGGTGTCTTTTCTTTTTAGGTTTTGTGCAACCTGTGGTATTCGGCACTTTGGCTGCGGAGCTGTTGTGTCCGAGGCCAAGGAGGAGAAGATTTTGGGGTACTTCTCTTCTTCTTTGGGGCCTTCACAAGACTTACAATCCTTTACGCCTCCTTCTCTTTAGTCGTGTATCTCTTCCATGCAATGTTAAGTCTACCGAAGATTACCTTGAAGACTTTTCCTCTCTGGTTTTATCTGACAATTAAACACCCTCATCAGTATCCTTGTACCAGTTTCCATAACCATTTCTTCTGTGTGCAACATCCTTTTCCTTGGGACACCGCTTTCTACCTTAGCTGAGTTGTTCTGGCACTCCTTTGTCAAACGCCAAACCCCTGTATTCTTCTGTCAAACCCTCAACCCCGGGTCATTATCCTTTCTTCATTCTGTCCTTTGTCACATGTACTACCCCTTTCTCCCTTTGTACGCCCTTCGCTACACGCCATGAACCCTTCTTCGTTTGTTTGTCCCTAATGTTTAGGTCATTTTTTTTCTTTTTCTTCTTTGCCATATGCATCGGGTCCTACTCTTTCCTTCTTCTACTTGTCCCTTGACACCGGATCCCTTTCCTTTCTTCTTTGGTCTACCACTAGTCGTGGGTCCATCCCACTTTCTTCTGCCTCCTCGTCAACTACGTAAGCTTTTCTTTCTCCTGCAGTGCCACATTACAAGACGAAATAGGATTGACAATGAAGACTCACAGATGAGTGTCATATATATCGATAGAGGCTTGAAATGAACACGCATGCAAGTTATCTAAAATATATGACATTCTGTTATATAAATAATAATACATAACGTTTTTTACAAATAAATAATAATATACAGCATTTGATCATGTAAACGATAATATATATTGGTCTTATACAGGGATATGGATAAAACTAATTTTCCACGCGCATACGCGCTCACACACTTACACACCTACACGCATATACACTCACACATCTCTGGCGATATCTGTCCAGACCATTATCACCAAGTTTCTGGGAAACGCCACATCTGTACCAACAAACGTCAAAACAGGTGCAGACATTGATACCGAGCTGAAGACAGGAAAGATGCGGACCTTATTTGCTGTCAAAGGGATGCGAAACATAAGACTTCCTCTATCTCCCCACAAATAAACATCCATTGGGCTAACAGTGGGCCATGCCCACTGTTTTAAATACATTATGTATATATATATATATATATATATATATATATATATATATATATATATATATATATATATATATATATATATATATATACAGCTCTGGGTAGAGCCAAACAGGGCCGTCAGTCAGACAGTCAGGTAGTCAGAAGTATAGTCGGAAATATACCTAAACATTAGTAGACATGCCTCAAATACCCGACACGAGTTCAATCAATTCTTTGTGCTTAAGCCTACCAAGTCGTACGCCCGATAAAGAGTCCATTGAATCTGCCTTCCGAGATTGCTTTTTCTGAGGGTAATCCAACCGGTCCTCTTACCCAGCCTACTTCACTAAAGCTAAACGAGAGGATAATTACCACCCTATTAGTCTGCTGTCATTCGTGGGTGTGGTGCTAGAAAGCCACATCGCTGGTCAAATAGTTGAGGACCTAAAATCATAACCTGTTCTTAGATTCCCAGCACGGGCTTCGCAGAAACCGATCTTGTTCCACAAATCTACCTGAATTCTTCCATACTATATTGAATAAGTTTGATCATGCTCAGGCTGTAGACATCTTATATCTAGACTTTCAGAAGGCCTTCGATAAGGTGCCACCCGACCGCAGGTTAATCAGTAAAGTCCGCGTGGTTGGCATTGCCGAAAAAATGGACTACTGGATTCAGTACAGGTTGACGGACTGGAGGCAGCAGATGAAGGTCAGCGAGACACCTCGAGGTGGGCTCCCGTGAGTAGTGGGGTGCCCAAAGGCTCCGTGCTCATTCCATTGCTTTCCATTGCCTTCATCAACGATATAAACAAAAAGGTTGCTATGCACAATAGCCAAGTTCGTCAAAAACACCAAATTAGGCGGCTAGGTTAGCTCGCGCTAAGGAGTAAAATGGTAGGAAGACAGTCTTCGCAGCTTAAGCGAGTGGTCCGAGATGCGGCAGATGCTATTCAATCTTGACAAGTGCAAGGTGATGCACATCGGTCACGCTAACCTTCGGAAAGACAGCTACTTGTTAGGGAGACCATTGAAGGTGACCGAACTGGAGAAAGATTTAGGCGTGTAAATCAGCAGCGACCTGAAGTTCTCCAGGCATTGGCCGAGTTAGATAAAAGGGCCAGAGACAGCTGTGTTACAGAAAAAGACAATTTCGTCTCTGAAACAAGGACATTGTGCTCACCCAGAACAACCCTCTAATCCGGCCGCACTTTAAGTTCGCCGTAGAATTCTGGGTTTCAACAATGCGTAAAAATATTAAAAGGCTAGAATAGGTTCAGGTCAGTGCCACCAAGCTAATCCCGTCACTTAGGCACAAAGACTACCAGCGCCGGCTACGAGAATTGCGTCTGTTCTTCCTAGAGATGCAGCTCATTGGACCTGTAAAATTATGAAATCGTGGAGTATATATATATATATATATATATATATATATATATATATATATATATATATATATATATATATATATATATATATCTAAGAAAGTACAGTAGCGTGCGTGTAACTATAGGAATAAAACCACAGTAATAGGACTAATTTTATATGCGAAACCAGGTTTCGACGGAGACATCCGTCATTGTCAATCGCTAGTGAACAAGTGAGATACAGAAGTGGCTTAAAATACAAACACACAAATGAGTGGCGCTAAGGTGGAATATGCGGTGCCAAGCACAGAACCCAACTCCGCCCATGTACAAGCTTCTGCTCAGACAGATCGGGTTCCCGAGGATCCAAAAGGAGAGGAGGGATCTCCTCCCCCAGATGGTGCCCCTGTGACAGTCAAGACCGTTTCCATTTCAGAGAAGGATCTTGCAGAGGCTGGTTTATCTAGCATAGGGGTTCCTTCTGGTGAAAGAAAAAAGAGGGTTCATTCCCCATACTCCTCTCTTAAAAAGAAAAAAAATCGTAAACCAAAAAGACAAAGGGCTTCTCTCCCACTGTGGGAGCCACGGGGATGGAGGGGTACGCTGCCGTTTTGGTAAGCGACCGAGCCAATATCGGCTCATTTACCCCCGTTTGTCTCCCGGATAGGGACTCCCTGACTAAGACCAAAATTGCAAGTGCGCAGAGCGGAGACTCTATTGCACCGGGGCCCTTCATTCAGAGATTACCTGGCGTTTTCGACCCCGCTGGCTTCAAACGCTTTCTCGTCATTCGCTTCACTGATGGTAGCATGTTGGCCAAGGGCAACATAATTCATCAGAGAAGATTACTAGCTAGACTTATTAGTAGAGAGCCAAGGTGAATGCGTTGGATCCCCTCCAAAGGCGGAAAAGATTAGATTTCTTCGGACACTTGATGGCACCCCGGTGAGTGTGACGCCGCACTCTAGCATGAACTTTGTGTTAGTTTATTCAGGAACATTAGAGTTGGCCGACTAAGGAGCGGTCAAAGTCGAACGTTTGATGAGAAAACATGAAGGAGCCCCGAGACACACCCCTACACTCTTATTCACATTTGACCGTGGCAGGCTCCCTGAGTCGCTGTGTGCGTGTTGATATCGCTACCATGCGAAGGCATTCGTGCCATTGTCGTGTAGATGCTATTACTGCCAACGCTTTGGCCACATGAATCGCTCATGTAGACGCGCTAAGTCGGGGTTACCTGAATTCTATGTGAATTGCTCCAAGGCAGCACATGATGAATCCAAATCGTATGTGGACAAGTGTGTCAAGTGTTGAGAGCAATGTGGAGTTGATCTGCTCTAATTTCTCGAGGCTAAGGACTTGGTCCTGTCGCGCCTAGCGCTGCCTAGGACGTCTAGTCCTCGATGTTAATAAAGACTCACTCTGCTCCTGACCCCTCCAGGCCTACGAGCACGTTCGTTTCCGTGCTCATTCGGAACCCTTCTGTGGGTTCTATCCATCTTGGGCGCTGCCCTGGTACAGCTCGCAACACAAAGGATTTGCACCCAGCCCCGGCTAAAACCAAGGCTCCTAACCCTTCTCCCAGCGTAACTGTTTCCCGTAAGGCGAAACGGCCGCTCGTCTCCACCAAGTTGTTAGACTCACATGAGGCACGACGTCTAAAGTTGTTCGTAAGGCTATCTTCCGGGGTTCCTAAAGCTGCCCCCCAAAAGGAGGACAGCTTCAAAGGAGCCTCGACTTCTTCGCCCACACCCAGTGATAAGCTGGGTGGCTCGAATACGGAGGATCCTCCAAAAGAGGGACCACCGCCTCCGTTTCGCCTGCCTAAGGCTTCGAGGAGAAGAGAGGACAAGACTTGCATGTCGAGCACAACATCCTTGGATAAGTCTTCGAAGGCGAAAGCGCCTTCAGCGCATTGTCTGGCAAACAGCGCCCGTCTTTCTGCATCCGGGAAGCGCTTGTACGGCCATTTCCGTGAGGGTCTCTCTTCGAAGAGGGCCCGAGCTAGTCCTGGAGTGCATATGTCTTTAATGGAATTGCTGCGGGGCCCGGGCCAACTGGGAGCAGCTGTGGGTGCTTGTCTCCGGCCGTTTCGCTTTAGCTATATTTTGTAGGAGACCATGCTAGGCGCGTGCCACCTGCCCACCCTCCCGGGGTACAAAGGTTTTGCAACCCCTGCACCACGGGATGGTGGCCGGACAGTAGATGTCCTTAATATGGATGAGTATACGCCTCACTGCCCGAGAACCACTTAATTTTCCTTTATTAATCTATCTTTGTGCTCTCCTGATACATATTTTGATTTGGGGTTGGTGGTAGTCGAAGACCCACACTCAAATATTTTCTGGGCTGATGCCGCTAGAGAGCCCGCTCCTGCGGAGCTTGGTGCTAGCGCGGTGGTCCGCATTTCAGGAAATGACTGATTTTTCTGTCTCAGTCGAGGAGTTTAGGTCGGTGGATGAGGCAGTTGAGTTCTTTTACGCCAACCTCATCGGCGTGGGCCTAACTACTATTCCTAGAACGTCTAGCCATTTTTAACGCCGACCACTTCCGTGGTGGTGAGCCAAGTGTGAGATGACTCTCAAAGAGAAGCGTTATGCGTACATGCGATATAAGCGTCACCCAAACGATTTAACTGTCGGTGAACTTCAACCATGCAGTTCTTTCTCTCTTCAGCAGCAGAGTTGTCTTCCTTGTCCTGCGAGACTTAAAATCATGCCTGTTCAGTTCATTACCGATGGTTTGCTTTGTGGCCGACGTTCCTGCCGCCAGGAGGTCATCTTGAATTTCCTTACGGGTCATCATAGAGGCAGCTCTAACCTTCTTAAGTATTACACAAGAAGTTTGGGGGTAACTCTTCCGAGGAACACCTGAGCTTTGAGGTTTTTCGATGGTTCCAACCTTTATTCACTTCATAATGACAGAGGTAATAGCGCTGGAGGGGAATTTCAACAGCTGGATATCTTTCGATAGCTCAAGCATCAATGTGGAGATTCAGGATTGCCTTTTCTGTTCAGTGAAGAGTTTATTCTTCCTCATGATAACGGTTTACTGCGGGAACGTCGACTGCTGAATAGGATTCCAATCATTCCTGAGCTCTTATTGACTGCTGTACATATTAGTGAAACGCTCTAAAAGTTTCATTGCACCGTCACAGCTAATATTATGCCCGCTCTTCTTGGCGGGTATATGTGTATTCACCCAACTGGAAACCCATCATGCAGAGGTGTGAAAGCGATTCAAAAGGATTCGGGGCAAGTTCTCGCAGGACCTCCCTCCTGTTTTCCAGGAGAATATGACCGCAATCTCGGACCCCGCGTCCGTGGTGGAATCCTTCGCGACCTCTTTCTCCGCATTCACTAGTCCGGATGCTGCTCTGTCAGCATTCAATGAGCGTCGTGATGTCGCTAAAGGCCGCCGACTGGACTTTACCTCCAGAGAAAGATAACCTTTCAACGACAAGTTTACATTGAGTGAGTTGCGTTCCGTTCTCGCTCCGTGCTCGGAAGGCGCCCATGGTCCGGACGATGTCACATATGCCTTGTTTCGACACCTGGGTGAGCGAGGCATGGCTTTTATGTTAGATTTTTTCAACAGGATCTGAAAAGAGGGTATTCTCCCAGAGTCCAGGCAAGTCGCTACTGTGCTCGTTTTTCGCAAACCGGGAAGAGATCACTCTACCTCGAAGGTTTTCCGTCGAATCTCCCTAAACTCCTGCGTGTGTAAGTTGATCGAGAAATTGGTAAATGTTAGATTAGCCTTTTTTTGGACAGCTGAAGCCACCTGTCTTCTGCACAGTTTGGCTTTCGCAAGTTTCATTTCACGTCGGCTGCTCAGCTCCGACTCGAAAATGCCGCTTGTTTTTCCGATCTGGAGAAGGCCTATGATACCGCATGGCGATAGGGTATCATGGAGTCTCTCTACACGATGAGGATGAGAGGACGCCTCTAAATCTTTGTATCTGAATTTTTTCGACATCGTCAATTCTTCGTACGGGTGGGGAGAGCCCTCTCCAGCCCAATACAGCAGGAAGAGGGTGTCCCGCAGGGAAGTGTCTTCCGTGTCACACTCTTTGCCATTAGCATCAACGCCATCTCCTCGGTGCTGCCAGAAGATATTCTCACTACGCTCTACGTGGACGACCTTTCGATCTCTTTTGGCGCGGCCCAGAGGCCAACTCTGGAGCGTCGAACCAACAGGCATTAAACCGCGTCTCTCACTTCCGAAGGCTTTGGTTTTCCTTGGCCAAGACCAAGGTGGTTCACTTCTGCGGCCATCCACAGCTCCACCCTGACCCAGACTTGTTTCTAAATGGGGTTTGCATAGAAGTGATGGAATCGCACCGTTTCCTCAGTCTTGTATTTGACCGACGCCTCACCTGGGAGGCTCATATTAGCAGCCTTAGAGTATATTGTATCCGCGTCAAGTATATTCTCTCTGTGACGTTCAATGCCTTAAGAGCTGATAGGGCTAATGCCTTACTTTTTATCGATCCTTTGCTCGTTCAAAGCTCGACTACATATGCGAGTTTTATGTATGCGGAACCGAGCGTATTTTATGGAAGGTGGAAACGATCCACCACACCGGGCTTCGCCTGGTGACCGGTGCATTCTGCACATCCCCCAATAAAAGCCTTCTTGTCGATGCTGGGGAGAATATACTCGCTCTGCGCCGTGCACAGTACATTATTCGCCAGTACGCGCGTGCCCGGCGACTCCGTCAATCGCCCACCGCAATAACTGCATATGCAGGTGCATCGACGGTGCCTATGCCACCGAGAGACACCAATCATACCCTAAGCCCTTTAGATTTATGGCTAGGAAACTCCTTCGAGAGCTCAGTATAGTTTGCGGTTGGGCGGTGCTCCTGGTCCTGCCTAGGAAGCCACCCTGGCCTATTTGTCGCAACATCTCTGCTCCCACATTTTCTACAGCGCCGGAAGTATTTATTTCTTTAGGCCTTTTTGGAGTACACTTTGTGTCACGCTGGAATTGTGCCAGTGTATATGGATGGCTCTAAGTCCCAAAAGGAGGTCAGTTTCCACGCCGTATTGCCTCTGTTTGACGTCAGCGTGGCTCTGCCGGACGCTGCCTCTCTCTCTACGGCCGATTTGGTTGTAACACAGCGCTCGGTACGGGAAATATCGTGACGTGCGTGGTTCGGAGACCAGATTGTGAGCTATATCGGTTCACAAGGCGCCCTGAGTGCTCTCGGGGCGTTGGAATCTCCGTAAACCCTGGTTCACGATATCGCTGACAAGATTATCTTCTGTTGTGTTCCTGGACATGTAAGAACTGCATGGAACGAGCTCGCCGATGATGGCGTCAAAGAGTCCGCGAGGACTGGGCAACCAGACTAGCGTTTTGCTCTTCCTCACACCGATTACATGGCACGAATCCGGGCAGATCTCCGGGCTGCTTGGCAAACAAGATTGGAGATGGTAGAGAAGGAATTAAAGTTGCGTGCCAATGCGTCGCGACTGTTCCTAGGGATCTACCTCCAATGCCGCGAAGGCTTCAGGTTGCTTTCTGTCGTTTGCGAATTGGACACACTCGCGGGACGCACCACCTTTCAATGGAGCGCTCACCTGTGCCTTATTGCGACGACTCCGTTTTCCCCCAGACTGTTCGGCACATTCTTGTTGAATGTCCCATCCTGGGTGATTTTTGCGCACGTATCCTCTCTTGTATTGGGACGACCGGGTTTGCTACGTTCTTGTCCCTTTTACTCGGAACTGGTTCGTTCACACAGACTTTCGGACTTTACGACTTTTTCGAGGAAGCTGGCCTCCTCAACTTTATTTGACTATTTGTTATACGTCGCATGTTCCCGCGACAGGGGAAGGCAGGCCTATCCTCGGCACCGGAGCTCGCTTCCCTGTTGCCTTTTTGCTTTGTTTTCTTTTTTTGTGTCTTTATCGTTGTTATTTCTTATTTATATATTGTTATTTGTTTTTTAATATAGTCTAATAGTTGGCTTTGGCGAGTACGGCGACTTATCCCCCAAGTAGGCAGTCGCCAGATGGGCTTCTAAAATAGAAATAAATTCCTCCTATCTCCGTTGTTCAGTCTCGTTCCCCCCAGAATGAAGAAAAATAAACCGTGGTTGTTCCACAAATCCTTAAATCTGCTTATTTAAATAAGAACCAAGGAATTCCGACGACTTCAAGGAACATGTCCTACCCTTGCAAAGATAAGAGATAAGACAAACGAAAGCATTCTCGATAAAATGAATACAACTACAACATTTAGTTATAATAAGCACGAACATCTGTAATATAGATTTGTATTACAGATAAAAAAAACCCTCATGAAATCGGCCATAGAGCATTAATACTCAATAAATGTAGGAATTGTATTCTGAAATTAGTCCATGAGGCTACAACTGCCGGACGTTTTTCACACACTAAAAAACAATGAAAGTTTTTCATAATTTCTTTTGGCCAGAAGCTAATTAAGATAGTTACCCCGCCATTTCCGAAAGTAGTTATAGGCAGGATGGGCCCTATTTCTTCACCATCTTTGGATGGCACCGATTTCGCTTAACTGTGGTCGATTTTTTAACCAGATTTCCAGGAGCAGTGCTGCTTAAAAATATAGACTCGACTTCCGTCGCTTAAACCTTGGTTACATTTTTGTTGCCCGTGAGTATTCCCCGAAATATTTTCAGCGACAGAGGAAAGTAATTTGCATCGGAACTAATGGGCGAAAATCACAAGCTCTTGACTATCAAACCTTTATTCACAATGCCTTACCAGGCACAGGGTAAAGGCCTATTTGAATGAATAGGTGTGGTCATAAAGTCTGTTTTGCAAAAGGTTTCCTTTGAGTACACAAATGAGTGGTGTATATACATCCCAACAACTTTATTCGCAGTTCGTGAAATCGCGAATTATTGCCTAATTTTTTCCTTTGAATTGCTTTATGGCGGGAGATTTTCCGGTTCTTTCGCAATTCTCGGAGAACTTTCGAAGGATCAAAGATTGTTCCTGCAACTAGGAGTATATACCAGTGTCGTAGAATGACTCCCGACGATACCATATATCACTATTCGTTGAGGGAACTTCCTTAATTATCTTTAGAGTGCGTTACTGTCTGGCGGCCGATATTATGTATCTTCGATATGCTTAAGAAGTGGAACTGAGCTCAAGGATAATAATATTGCTATCATTAATAAAATAGAGTTTTATTAATAATAACTATCAATAAACACAAGACGGAAAATATTGACATAAACAGAGAATGAAAAGGGTCGTGGGGGCTCGGCTAATCCGAGGATTTAAAGGATTTAAAAAAGGTAAAACAAATATGGAGTTAAAGAGATGGGATGGTTCGATAAACCATTTAAAGCACAGGATAGAATTGACAAAAGGGTTAAGTACTCAAAGGTGACGTTTGGCTTACGTAACTTTTGCACTAGTGGTGCAGTGGAAGGTGGCGCAAAGGAGTTTCGGTCCGCTGGCGAGTTCCAGCCGAAGGGGGGGGGATAAAAGGATCCTGACGAGGCGTCTTGGGAAGGAGAACCGTTTCTCGACGAACGGCTTGAAGAACAATGGCTGTTCTAGGTTGTTCTCTTCTGAACAAAGGGGGGATGAGAACCGTCTCTTGTCTACGGGCTCAAGAACAATGGCTGTTCTAATGTTGTTCTCCTCTGAACAACAGGGGGGGGGTGAGAACCGTTTCTTGGCGAAGGGCTCAAAACGAACAATGGCTGTTCTAATGCTGTTCTCCTTTGAACAACAGGGGGGGATGAGAACCGTTTCTTGGCGAAGGGCTCAAAACGAACAATGGCTGTTCTAATGCTGTTCTCCTTTGAACAACAGGGGGGGAAGCCTTGGGGACTTGGCGTCACAAAAGGCTCGAACCTTTGGCACTCAAGGAATATTGTCCTCCTTCTGGACAAGTGATGGTTAATCTCGAGGTCGAGGTCCCTTGGCGCACAAAGGGAGAGAGGGTCGTGGTGATGTTTCGCGACGAAAATCTGGATCTCCAATCTGATCTTAGTGGTAAAGTTTCCATATAAATAGCCAGGACATCTCGTTGGCGTGCAGGGACACTGGAGTGGAAGCTTGGAGGGAACGCACAGCCGGGCCGGAGAACAATGCCTTATCTGCTCATAAGCCTAACTCAATCTGGCGAGGTCGGGGTATGGGGGCGAACGGGGGGACGATAACCTCCTTGTTTAAACATTGACATCCGGTAGCTGTGATAAGACTCCAAGCCTCGAATCGAAGATGCACGTGGGCAGCATCGTGGTTTTAAATAATATGGGATAGGAGTTGAAATTAACGCAGCTTCAACTCGTTCTATCACACCCCTCCATTCCAGGAGAAGTTGTCACTTCGAAAAAAAAAGAGAGAAGGGACAACGATAGAGCTCCGTTGTAGGGAACTCGATTTCTTGTACCAACCGTACCTTCCTGCACCTAACTAGTATTACCTCAATACAAATGATTATTTTGATCTTTAGATTACAGGGGAAAATAACCTTTAATACAACTTAATCAAAGAAAAAAAAAAGGGCATGGAACAATGAAATGATATAAAATTAGTACATACGGGACAAAATAATTTATACGTAAATTAATGGGTACAAATATATATACATACAAAAAATGAGACATTGAGCGTTACAAAAGTCAGACATATACATTAATTAATTATATTATAAGACAATCTTAATTTAAGTCGTACAAGACGGTATATACCTACAGGGAGATACTAATCCTATGAATACACTTACTCTACGCTATTCGGTAACGCATTCCTACCGAGTGCGTCAGCGACCTGGTTATCGGAACTTTTTATCTAATTTATTTTAAACTGATACTCTTGCAAGAGTAAACTCCAGCGCATGATGCGGCCGTTGGAGTATCTCACATTCCTAATATAGGCTAACGGACGGTGGTCGGTTCCTATCTGAAATTCTTTACCTATCAAGTACATCTTGAATTTGTCTATGACCCAGATAATTGATAGAGCTTTCTTTTCTCTTGTGGCATATCTCTTTTCGCGTGGTAATAATTGACGACTAGCATATGCAACTGGATGACTCGTTCCGTCATCCACGTATTGAAGGAGTACACCTCCAATGCCCTCGTTGATCACGTCGGTCTTAACCCCAAAAGATTTTTCCGGGTTGGGCAACTTTAAAATGGGGGCAGAAATGAACTTACTCTTGAGCTGATTAAAATGGGAAACAGCGACATCATTCCAACGTAAACGATCGGGAATATTCTTTTTTTGAAGGGGGCATAGGGGGGCCGAAATTGCAGCGAAATTCGGAACAAATCGCTGATAGGGAGAAGCTGATCCTAGGAACGATCTTAATGGCTTCTTTGTAATCGGGAGGGGCATGTCGGCGATTGCCTTAATCTTGTTCTCGTAGGGACCTAACTTGCTTTGTCCTATTTTGAAACCCAAATATTTGATGGTTTCGTGGGCAAAATGGCATTTGCTGGGGCCAATGCTGAGGCCATTTTTACGCAGTCGCTCGAAAAGAGCTAATAGGGCGGGTAAATGGTGATTCCATTTAATTAGTTCTTGTAGCTGACTCTTCGGACGTGGTGTCAGTTGCGCGTCACTATCCAGGTCAGAGGGTTCCAAAGGCTCGCCTGGTAGGGAAGGAGGAGGGTAATCGGCATCAGGTTGGATGCACACTGCCTGGATTACATTAAGGGACTCCGCGGGGTAATCTTCTTCAAGCGCCGATGCTTCGTCCAGTTCTACGAAGGTATCTCCATGGGCGCGTTGGGGGTTCTTTTTTTCTTGGGGTCCAGGGACAGTCTCCGTGTCCTTGTCTGGGGCCTTATCACCTAAGGGTGTTAGTGATTCACACTCCTTTTGTGCCGTCCTAAAGTCCTGGTTAAAGGTTTCCGAGAAATCGGACGGTATCGGGGTTCTGATGGGGACGGGCTCCAGGGCTTCTTTCTTATCTCGGCCTCGAGGAAGGGCGGCCTGAAACACAGGGTCGAAACTTACTTGGGGGCTCTGTCCTATAAGTACGGAACAGAATTGTATGGGTGCTACAATGACTTCAGCCCAGCCATTATAATATTGACACTGCAGGTAACATCTAACGACGGGGAATCGGTTCGCCCGCCCAAGGTGGTCATGTACCACCGCAAATTTTTCGTGGTTAGAGGCCACTGGTAGGAGTTCGTCGGACACGATGAAACACGTACATCCTGTGTCCCTGACGAGAGTCGATACTCGGCAGCTGTCCACGCTGCCCTCCTCATATTTCAAAGTTCCCGATGAACTTTTATCAAAAACAAAATTTACCTGGTGGCCTGACGGAGGGGAAGAAGTTTCTGCTTGGGTCTGCACCACCGGGGGAGCCGGGGTTGCATTAATCTGGTGAACTTGGTGGGCTGGTCCGCTTTTAAGTCTAGAATTTTGGGGGCAGTTCCAGCTCATGTGGTTTTCTACACCACAGGTGAAGCATATTATTGGTCGCTTCGGGAAGAGAGATGGAGGAGAAGTCTTAACGGGAGGTTTGGAGTCCCGTTGTTGGTTTTGGGGAAAGAAGTTTGGGGGTTTTACGGGGCTCGGAAACTTTGTCAGATTTCCTGGGAAGGGGCGCGAATCCTTCCTTCTTTCTTCTCGTTGGATTTCTTTTTCTCGTTCTTCTCGTTGTATTTTTCTTTCTCGTTCTTCTCGTTGTATTTCTTTTTCTCGTTCCTCTCGTTGTTTTTCTCTTTCTCGTTCTTCTCGTTGTATTTTTCTTTCTCGTTCTTCTCGTTGTATTTTTCTTTCTCGTTCTTCTCGTTGTATTTCTCTTTCTCGTTCCTCTCGTTGTTTTTCTCTTTCTCGTTCTTCTCGTTGTATTTTTCTTTCTCGTTCTTCTCGTTGTATTTCTCTTTCTCGTTCCCCTCGTCGGATTACTCTTTCCCTTTCTATTACTTCCATTTTTCTTTGAAATTCTGCTTCAATCCGAGCTAATTCAATCTGATGGTGAAGCTCCACTTGTCTTATCCGTTGCTCTCTTTTTCTTTCTTTCCTTTGCTCCTCTTGAATGTACTCAGTTAGTTCTTTTCCGGAGAGTCCCAAGGATTCTCCTTGCGCTTTAAAGATTTCAAACTGAGTCATCTTTGCACTTGGGGGCGCACTAGTCAACCAACTAAAAATCCTTGCAACAAGAATTATGCCTCTATAGAATCAGCCTACCTAAATATGGGCACTGACCTATTCTTACTTGGTTTCTCAATCTAAATAACCACTGACTAAAATCACAAAAAAACACACAACAAATTATTATAACCGTTCCTTGAGACACTCCAGCTTCTTAAGTTTAAAAAAAAAGGGGATAGCAATCGTTAAAACAAAAGGGAACTACTATATTCTATTATTATAACGAATAACACTATGCTTTACTCGACTGAGACCAGTGTTTGCAAAGATATAGCGTTAAACCTTACACACCTGATACCAAATTTAAATAGTATATATATATATATATGTCGTAGAATGACTCCCGACGATACCATATATCACTATTCGTTGAGGGAACTTCCTTAATTATCTTTAGAGTGCGTTACTGTCTGGCGGCCGATATTATGTATCTTCGATATGCTTAAGAAGTGGAACTGAGCTCAAGGATAATAATATTGCTATCATTAATAAAATAGAGTTTTATTAATAATAACTATCAATAAACACAAGACGGAAAATATTGACATAAACAGAGAATGAAAAGGGTCGTGGGGGCTCAGCTAATCCGAGGATTTAAAGGATTTAAAAAAGGTAAAACAAATATGGAGTTAAAGAGATGGGATGGTTCGATAAACCATTTAAAGCACAGGATAGAATTGACAAAAGGGTTAAGTACTCAAAGGTGACGTTTGGCTTACGTAACTTTTGCACTAGTGGTGCAGTGGAAGGTGGCGCAAAGGAGTTTCGGTCCGCTGGCGAGTTCCAGCCGAAGGGGGGGGGATAAAAGGATCCTGACGAGGCGTCTTGGGAAGGAGAACCGTTTCTCGACGAACGGCTTGAAGAACAATGGCTGTTCTTGGTTGTTCTCTTCTGAACAAAGGGGGGATGAGAACCGTCTCTTGTCTACGGGCTCAAGAACAATGGCTGTTCTAATGTTGTTCTCCTCTGAACAACAGGGGGGGGGGTGAGAACCGTTTCTTGGCGAAGGGCTCAAAACGAACAATGGCTGTTCTAATGCTGTTCTCCTTTGAACAACAGGGGGGGATGAGAACCGTTTCTTGGCGAAGGGCTCAAAACGAACAATGGCTGTTCTAATGCTGTTCTCCTTTGAACAACAGGGGGGATGAGAACCGTTTCTTGGCGAAGGGCTCAAAACGAACAATGGCTGTTCTAATGCTGTTCTCCTTTGAACAACAGGGGGGGAAGCCTTGGGGACTTGGCGTCACAAAAGGCTCGAACCTTTGGCACTCAAGGAATATTGTCCTCCTTCTGGACAAGTGATGGTTAATCTCGAGGTCGAGGTCCCTTGGCGCACAAAGGGAGAGAGGGTCGTAGTGATGTTTCGCGACGAAAATCTGGATCTCCAATCTGATCTTAGTGGTAAAGTTTCCATATAAATAGCCAGGACATCTCCTTGGCGTAGGGGACACTGGAGTGGAAGCTTGGAGGGAACGCACAGCCGGGCCGGAGAACAATGCCTTATCTGCTCATAAGCCTAACTCAATCTGGCGAGGTCGGCGTATGGGGGCGAACGGGGGGACGATAACCTCCTTGTTTAAACATTGACATCCGTTAGCTGTGATAAGACTCCAAGCCTCAAATCGAAGATGCACGTAGGCAGCATCGTGGTTTTAAATAATATGGGATAGGAGTTGAAATTAACGCAGCTTCAACTCGTTCTATCACAACCAGTATGTCTTTGATTTGCAATGAGCATCAAGCTCCTAATGCAATTAAAGGAGCCATATGAAGACAAATATGCAAAAAAGATTTATTCGCAGAAGCAATGATCAAGATCTTCATGCCTGTGCCCTTTCCCAATTGGACCCCACAGAAAAAGGCAACTCTGATTTTGGTCCGATTCTCCATTGTTAAAGACGAACAGTCAAGTGGTAACTTCATCACTCTTGAATCTAAAACCTGTCATCTGAACAACATAATGACACGCAAGCTTTAGATTAAGTTTAAAGATGTTCTAAGTGACGTACCTGGATGCACGAACTCAACGAACACCGAACTAGGTCGGAAAAATACATTACCGGCCAAGCTACCCTTTAAGGAAACCTTTGCTAACGAGGTTAAACGTTGAACGAATGTTTCTACCGAACATTATACAACTATATCAATCCCTGTATTGTTCTCTCGTTGTAATTGTTGAGGAAACCTGTTAATTCCTAAAAAATTTGCATAGAGTTCTGAGATCTTAATTCTATCAAAGAAATTGTTTGCTAGTGCCAACAATCGACGAAGACGCGCAAGTTTAAAGATGCTCGATTTATTAGCGAATTTGAACTTTACAATGCGTATTTCCAAATTTCCAAAGCGAAGGAATCCCATAGGTATACCACTTTTGCTACTCACAACCTGAGACTAATCGAATTCGTCAGAATACCTTTCTGTCTATCCACAGTTTGTTCTCCCTACATAAGACTAATGAGGATTGTCTTGTCAGGAGTGACCAATGTCTCCTGCTTCTTCGATAATGGGATGTACATCAAAAATCCCTCGTGGAGTTTCTACAGAGACTGAAAGAGCATGATTTAACATTGTGACCTTCAAAATTCTCCATAAGGTTCTCGACACTAAATATTTACGACTTCAATCGGGGCAAGATACTATTCGTACCTTGAGGGATACGATCGAAACACTTAATAACATGAGCTTGCCATAGATGAAGCAAATGCTATGGTCATTTGTTGGAACAACTTCCTTCTATAGAAGGTTCATTAAGAGTTTTTCTTTAATTTTATACATTAGCGATAGCGTAACTAACGCAGTCGCACACGTCAGCCGAGAATTCGAACAGAGCAGAGCTACTCGGCTATTGAGAAAGAATGCTTGGCGCTCGTGTGGGATATAGAAAAACGGAAATTTTACCTTGACTGTCGAAAATTCGTCATAGAGACATCATCAGCAACTTCTCTAAATAAAAAACTTCACAAAGGATCAAGGTCTAGAAGATGAGGTGGGCCCTAACCCTACAAAGGTACGAGTTTAAAAGGAACTACTTCAAAATGAGAAGGAATTTCATGATAGATTTTCTGATTCTATCAACATAATACTTGATGTGAGGGGTCATGTAATGGAAAAAAGGGGTAATGGGTGTAAAGTCCGCCCAATCACTAGCTATGAACCTTATGCTTGCTACAGGGCCTCAATCGTAGCTTAATTTGGGAGACCCAGAAAAAAATATCAGGGACTCTCAAAGTAAACTGACGTTTTTCTTCCGTTCTCAAGTTTTTTGTTTTCTTTTTTGTTTGGGATAAAACCTAAGACTTCTCTCTCTCTCAATTTTAGAGAATCACAATTGAAAATTAAGATAAACCTTCCAGATGGACGCAAGCATTCAAGTTTTTAACAGAAGGAAGGGCAACTAATGTACCCCCCCCCCTCCCTCCAAGGAGCCAAAACTTTAAATTGCACATCCATCTAAGTATTGAACATATATGTATATTTCTTTTCATGTTCATTCTTTCCATTCCATCATCACGTTTCATTTTCTTTTCTATATTAATTTTGAATCTCAAAGAAAGCTTAATTTTAATTATTGAATCCTTCATTTTTCATTTGTTTTATAGTTTTATTAATATATTGTATAGAATTAAAACTTGACTCATTAATATCCTCGTCGAGACTACTCAAATCGTACCTTCCACCTCTTGGACATTGACTCTGACTGCTCACTATAATTATCATTAATTGCAGTCAACGCTCCGCTCACTTCATATTATGTGCTTTCATTTCCGCGTCGTTCCTAGTACTACTAGCTCGTTTGTGGCACCCGAATTGCAAGGAAAGTAGGCCTGTGGCACCCAAATGGCAGGATAGGTAGACCCCGAGAGGAATCCCACAAATGGGTGCCCGGTGGATCTATGAAATCCTGAAATTGGGTACAGACATTATTAATGAGATAATATGCCATGTAATAAGTAGTGAACCAATGTAAAATAGACAGAAATACTATATCACAATTGTATATTTTTAAGAAAAGTATGAGTCGAGCAAACGGACAGCCATAGTCACACAGGCATACGAACATATTTATTGTTATTGTAAAACGTCAATAACAATAAATAACTTTAAAATCATAGCCAGCAATAAATGTCCGACCACAATCAGGATCGCAGAATCAATATATATTAAATCTTTAAAACCTACTCTTAATTCAGATAATTCGTCAGTTCCTTTTCATCTTCTGTAAAACCACAACCTACCAAACCATACTCAATAATATTGTTCAAATATTCGTCAGTCTGAAATATTTCACCGCTTATGTTAAGGTGTGTTCTTCACTATAGTTAGCAAAAAACCTTTTGTATATCATAACTTTGTAGTATTATTTATTTAAATTGCATAGAGTGAATTAAGCATTCACCCTAATTTCCACAGTTATTACAATCAATTCATGTAAGTAATCTAAGGCTATATTTCTCATTTTTGTTAAATTGCTAATGAATTGTCATATATTTTCCCAGGAACCAGAAGATGAGCGCACAAGCTCGAAACGTTGTTTTGAATAAATGGATTTAGAAAAATGATTGGATTATTTTTCGCCATTGGCTTTATAGGTGACCCCTCAAGGATGGAAAAGAAGAGTCCGCCTTTTCCCGGCCTCCCCCTTCTCCTAACCCTTAACCCCATAGGTGGTGATCCCTTCGATCGAACAAGAAGAGGGATCGAGAAGAACAATGGATTCACAAAACAAACAACGAGAATTAAGAGAAGAAAGATTCGGCAACTACAAGCCTACTCTAAGCTCAAGAAGAAGTAGGCTAGGCGAACTCCATCACCGTCGACATCGTCGAAGCGACCATTAGGATGATAAGAGGATCATCTCTTTTCTACTAACCAGACCACTGCAAGCAGGTGGACGAGCTAAGATGAACCGCGATAGGTGGAGACCTAACCCGGCAAAAGATGGTGCAGTCTCCACAAATGGGCAAAGCGCCCATCATCGTAGCCCAAGAAGGCAAACACTGAACCAGGAGGAAATTAACCCATGAACTCTCGCCATTCGCTCAAGCACAGTATTCAAATATTAATAATGATAATAATAGAGTTTAAAAATGCCAGTGCATATTAGGTTAAATTGCGAATTGAGTCCATATCTAGTTAAAAGAGCGTAAATTCAGTGCTTATTTATATTTCAAAATGTGTAAATAGAAAGAAATCTAGTGTCTAATGGTAAGAGGAATGGTGTGGGGGAATTCCACGTGGAATTTCTTTTCTAGAATTTGGTTAGGCTTAAATTGGTAACCCCCATCCCCCAATCCACAAGCAGTAGCCTCGAACCGCGTCCACCTCGGACCACCTTTTCGCGGGTTGGAATCGCCGGGGCGTGAAGGTTCGAGGCCATTCGAGAGTAGCGCTGGCCAAACCCCCCATGTTTTCCCCACCCCTGCGGGGGGAGCCTCGGATATATAGGGCTCGTCTTCCATGTGGGAGATACAGAGTTGAGGAGTCCCGCTAGGATCCAAGAAGCATTTCCCTAGTTCCAAGTCAGGTGCTAACAACGAAGCAAAGTGACGGCTGAACTTTTCGTGTGTTGGAATTAACCCAGCCAGTGAGTTATTTCCATTTGACGATCGACACCGAGCAATTTTTCCGACTCCACTCATCAACTCCTGTCGAAGCCCTCCTCGCTCCCTCCTCGTCTTCGGGTGGCCGAAATGCTCTCCCCTAGGCCTGACGTCCCCCCCACCCCCTCCTTTGGAGAACCGTCATCACGTCAACTTCCCGCTCAGAAACTCCGAGTGCCCTCGCCCTGACGTATATTGCCTGCAGAAGACATCCGTGAAGCCTTACCCTGACGTCTCCCCCGGAATCCTCCGTAAGCCCCCATCCCCCTTCAGCAACACATTTGAGTTAATCCTCCCCATTGGAATAGTCTCCTTCCGTAACGCATTAATTTCTAACTTCAGAGTCTGATGCATAACTCTGCAATTTCCCCCTCATTTACCAATTTAATTTTGCCCATTGATTCTCTTGAGCTATGCCATTGCCCAAATTTTACCTGACCTCGTTTTGCACTCTATTCTCGCTGCTCCGCGCGTCGAAACTCGAGGCGTTCGGCCCCTTGTCGGTTCGCGTTTAAGTTATTAGCCCCTCCCTCATAGATATAATATAGTATTGATATAATATAATGTCACACCACGACAAATGGTATTAATTTTATTAGAACGAATCAAGTCAATATAAATATTAATTTAAAGTTATCCCGTATTCTTAGCTCGGTGCGTACACAAATTAATGTATATATAAACAAAAGGTTTGGTTCGCAGTATAGGATCCGCATCCAGACTCCCAAATGTAAACACGTTTGGCATCACATGGTTTGAAACAAAGAATACCAGAATTGCTGCCACTCTAAAATTCATGTGTTGCAACCAATCATTCTTCTAATTTGGAATCCGGTGTTGGTCGATTTATTGACCCGATCTATGTATGATAATAAAAGTAAAGAGGCAATTTGTTCGCACGCCTCGATATTTAGTACATAATAATTCTCCTGCGAACCAAAGTGTATATATAACATGTATTATATTTGAACATATAGCGTAATCAGGGGAACTAATAAAATACCCTGAATTGTTAAGAGGATATATATATATATATATATATATATATATATATATATATATATATATATATATATATATATATATATAAACAGGATGACCAGGACAGAGCCGTAGATGCCTCGTAACATTTATTTCAAACGTTTCAGGATTATAACTAATCCCATCATCAGTGCTAAAGAAAGAATACAAAATACAGACTTAAATGTATACATACAAAGTTAACACATGTAATAAAATTGTGAAACATGAATATTAAATTTGAGATTAATTATTTACATTAGAAATATGGAGGAAAAAAACAAACTAAGTCAACGAGAGAATTTCTAAAAAATAGGAAGGAAAATAATTGACAGTGGATTTTATTCTTGCACCCCCCCCCCCCCTAAAAAAAACAATGTGAAATTTAACAAATCAGCATGTTTTTTAATGAGTCACTATATTTAATGGGGCAGATAATGAGTTATTATTTAGACTGGGTAGAAGTTTTTCAATATAAATTGACTCTAGCAGGTAAAGGTCAGATGTGTTTCTTACCGCATTAAGTATCGTGAAGTCTCGAGTGTAGCCCTAGAGCCACATTGCGACAGATGGTTTCGAATTGGGGATGGATCAGGTTTTGAAAGGTGTCGTCCAGTTCTTTCAGATCTACCCAGATACTGCATGAAGCGGGAGTGAAGCGTACGCCTTGCTGCCCCCACATATGATACAGTGCTA